>SPJY01000075.1:947386-992249 GCA_005191435.1 Raddia distichophylla
GCTCCTGTATGCAGATACGTGGTGTAGGGTTGTTACTTGGGACTGAATTTGCCGACAATAAATCACCAAATGACCCATTTCCTGCTGAATGGGGTAAGCAACAGTAGCATCATGTCAATTCATAGTTTTGAATTGTTTAAGTAATTGTATTCCAAGGGATCCTTGATAGCATCACCACAAAACCAGGAAGTATCTATTTCCCTGAAGCAAGTCAAGGTTCTCACGATTCCAGACGACATTTTCAGGTGTCGGCACAATCTTCGGAGAGGAATGCCAGAAGCGCGGCATGCTGGTTAGGGTTGCCGGTGACAACATTATGATGTCCCCGCCATTGGTAATGACCCCTGGTGAAGTCGACCAGGTAAGATCAGAAATCCATAACCACCCCCCATGCTTCTCCATTTTCATGCCACAGACGAACTGAAGCAAGCACTGAGCTGTTCGTCTCACTCAAAACTGTTTTCAGCTGGTGAGCATATACGGAGAAGCCCTGAAGTCCACGGAGGAGAGAGTGGCGGAGCTCAAATCCAATAGGAACTAGCCAGTACGTGCCATTTCATCCGTCCATCCATCCTCCTCGTCGACGATGATGATAAATTTGGCGGCGATTTCGATCCCGTGTGCTGTAATGTACAGGAGAATAATTCCTCGCAATAATGCACTGGAATGATCATGGCTCTTAATAAAGAGTGCTCTTTCACCGAGCAATGGTGAATTGGTGATTGGTTGTGTACACGAGATATATGGTATATATAGTGCTTTCTTATGGTTCAGTCCTAGCCTGAATTCTAACGTTTGTTCTGTGGCTGTACTTGCAATGGTTGCACTTGTACTGGCGTCGTTCTACGGTGAACCATTTTGCCATAGGTGGTTGCGACGTAGTTGTGATTCAACCGTTGCTAGACCAAGGAAACTTGTGTTTCTTTAGGCCCTCACATGCTATGCAGCATTCCTGGCCTGTTTTGCGAAGGTCAGACACGGAGCGGGCCTTATCACTGATTGTTTAAGCTGCATTTGACAGTGAGGGGAGGCAAGGATGAGAACGAATGTTTTTTTTTAACTAATGATGGTACCTCACTCAACGCTCATAAATTAGCGACGCAATGCTCATAGATATGCGACTCTGTTGATGCTTTCCTTTGTTGTCTATACGGCAACTCTATGTACAATATAGGCTAGCTAAACTGTGCTATGGGACAAGCAATATAAATGGTATGCCGTGCCATGGGTGCGGCAATATTTCTAGAGTATTCCTATCTATATATGGTGCTCCGGCATAGCTCCCTTCATGCTCGTGCCATCCATCCACATCGCCCTTTCATTCCCAGTCGTCCGATCAGTCCATGTGATTTTGGTTATGTGGTTTCCCTGTAAAGGTCCTCGGTGGTTCGCATCATGCTCCCTGCCTAGTTGTGCATAATTTTGTCTAGGTCCTCTAGGGTTCTCGGCCTTTACAACGCGATTCTTTTGGTCTTCGTAGATGCACTTGGCAAAATTATGGCCTCATTCCATCGCCGCCCTGACCGGCCTCTCTTTCCTCATCGGCCCACTGGACACCAATTGTCTACAACCCGTAATAACTTCGTATAGCATACATTATACGAAGTTATACGAGGGAATCAAGGCCTTCGCAGGAAGTCCAATTGTTGGGGAGGTACCTATTTCTCCTGGTATTCTCATTGTAGAAGTTCCTTGTTCGAACACATAGTTGACAGTGCTCCTGTATGCAGATACGTGGTGTAGGGTTGTTACTTGGGACTGAATTTGCCGACAATAAATCACCAAATGACCCATTTCCTGCTGAATGGGGTAAGCAACAGTAGCATCTCGTATAACTTCGTATAATGTATGCTATACGAAGTTATTACGGTTTCTTAGGGCAGGGGTCTTGGGGGGTTTATATAGTGTCTTAGATGATTTGGGCTGGGACTTGGGCTAAGAGGTGTTGGGTTAGGACTCGAATTCTAATCCGGGTAGAACTCAGATAGGCTGTGGGCTTGTTTATCAAGAAAACAGAGTTTCCTTTACTGGATTGGGCTGAAATTTGGAGGGTAATTCAGATTAGTCTTCGAAAAGGTCCCCTCCAAATTTGAACACGAGATTCCCTCGTTCGCTCTTATTTTATTGGTTTGACGAGCTCACGACAAAACGGCAAAACTTCAAGGAATCACGAGCTAGCTATGGAATTTGGACATGAAATTTGGAGGGTTGCTTGGTGATGGCTTCAAAGAATTACTGGATTTTTTCTAGAATTTTCCTAAAGGGTTTCCTAGTGTTTTGGCTTTAAACCTGATTAAAGTAATTTAAACTAGGGTTTTGTATATAACAATTCCCTTTTATTCAATTTTAGGTTTTCGAAAATACAAGTGACATATCAAAAAATAGAGGATGTCACAACAGGCTCGCGGAAAACTAGTGAATAAAAGATGTATGAGATGTTTACGCCATACTCAATGAAACCTAGTAACCGAAGTTTAAAATCTTAAAACTGGCAGTAGAGTGCAAATTCTATTATTTTGCATGATCTCTTCTTCTAGTTAATTAGCTAGCCTCCTGATCAGAAAAGAAGACATTTCTGAAATTCGGCAACAGTTGATGCGGTTTATACAGTCCTGTTTTTCCATGCGTTTGCACAGGCCACCATGACTACCTGCGAACTAGGTAGTGCCTTTCTAAATATCAAAGTATGCCATGAAGAATCAGTTGTTGCTGAATGCCGAGTGCAGACGTGCTAGTCTTTACAGCCGTTCCCTGAGAAGAAGCTCCGAACAATTACCCTTGAGCCTTCATGTAAATCTTGGTAAGACTGTTAGAGCGAGGGGAGTAACCGAGTAACCTAGCTTGCTCCTTGTGAAATTCATGGTCAGAAACAGACTGGTTGCACTGTTCCTGATGCCTGCCATGCTTGACTATGGTTTGATAGAGTTAGCAAATTAAAGGGTTTGCAATTTGTCTTCAATGCACGCGTACACACACACACTCTGTTCTCCTATGACCAGCTTGTCAACTCGTTCTGTTTATTTTTTGGTCTCCGCTATATTGGCACCGAGTTCCAAGTACGATACAATGTCCTGTAAGGCTGGAAAACAAGAAAAAAACAGGAGAGTTGCGACGGATTCTTAGTTTTTTTTGTTAGTTTCTCACTTATTTTCTTCAAGATACATTTCTGAAAAGGTATATACTAACGTCCACACACACTTCGTGAAGCAGCAGAGTTGTCTCCAGCGTAGTGGATAATGATCTCGAGATCACCTAATCCGCCATCTCTAGATCACCTAATACGCCATAGCAATAGAGGATCTGGATTGGAGGGAACTTGGGGAGGAAGAAGTACGGGGTAAGTAGCACAGAGTTGGAGTCTTTGAGATGGGAAACTATACTAGTATTTCATTTTCATCCTTCACTGTCTAGTTTACCTCCACGCAACATTTTGGGGCACAGCAGCCTACCTCACAGCGGCCCATAGAAGACACACACTGCACAACCATACCCAGTTACATGAGCGAACTCCGTTCTTCTCATTCACCATTCATACGCCATAATCATTGTGAAAGAGTCGAAGACCTCACATAGTCGTTCCCACTAGTGAGGAAAGTCGAGTGTGTGTGAGTGTAATTTCTGACTCCCTTCCTCACTCCTCTCCACCAAGTTGGCATAAATGACCAAAACGCCTACTCAAATCTATAACGGTAGGGTTATTTTAGTCTTTTATGATAAATGATGGGGCTAACTTCGCTGAACAACTAAAGTAGGTGTATAGGTGTCGATGGTTAGGAACCAAAGTCCCTAAATGTCGAGCTTATTTGTTGAAAAGGGAATCAACGGCCCTCTTCCGCACCGTACTAGGGCATTTGTAGGCCATAGAGCTCGCGGCGACCTCAACAAACAAAACAACTACTTTTTCCTGGTTCTGGCCTTCCACTACCGGGATAACAACCATACGTCCAACGTTATATTTTCATGAAAGAGAGAATTACAAGCATGTGTGGAGAGTCTGCCTTGGCCGAGATAGAAAGAGGGAGAAAAAAATGAGGAAGCCCCTCTAAAGAAAGTTTCATTCCCTTCTTATATTGGTCGAGAGCTCTATGGCATCATGATATATTACGAGAAATTGAGATCACATTTGGATCACTCCTGTATAGCTGAGATGACTTCTGAGGCAAGGCTTGCACCCGGGATGGTCTTAGTCCACGGTAGCCCATGGGCCTGGATGAAGCAAGGCCTACGTCACCCAATCCCAACAGCTAGCCCATAAGGCTAAGGCGGGATGAATCACCTCCTTGAGGCTAAGAACCACCAAGGAGGGATTAGCGCTATGGTTGCAGACAACATACAACTGCGCATGAGTGTGAAATTCGAGAAGGCAAAAACTTGTTGAATCGAAGCAAGCCACACACCACTGCATCCTGAGCACGGGTTAAGTGACTATAGAATTGGTAGACAAATCGAGCTCATGCCACCGCATTTCGGGCACGAACTAGGTACTTCAGGAAAGCAAGCACGAGTAGAAACGCATCGCCACCTCCGAGTGGTGGTTAGGCACCCGAGAAACTGACCGACAAGGCGAGTTCGTAACTGTCACATTTTGAACATGAATCACATATCCAAAGAAAGTTTGAGTGTTGACCAAGCACGAGCGAAATCGCGCCGCCACTTTTTGGGTGGTGATTAGACACCCAATGTAATACCCCAATCTAACATGGCTCAAGTGTTACGAACATAACACAATATTTCATAGAAAACTTTTAGGTAAGACATTCTCAAACCTGCAATAATAAGCCAAACGCTAATTAAAATACCATCTCAGAATCATAAAGCATAATTAAGGTACCATCCAAGCAATAAACTTTAGTCGACACCGAACAATAACGAACCAAGTTAACATTTAACAAACGAATGAAAAAGAACGTTTCCAAGCTCTAATATTATGCCACTAAGTTCATTTGAATCACTAAGAAACTGAATGAGGAGTTTAAAGTGTGTGTGGCATCAGTGTATTACGCCCATCCCATGCATGATTCAATGGTCACCTAAAAAACATAGAAAGTAAGAGTGAGTATAAAACTCAGCAAGTACATAAAACAAGTCAGATCATATCCTTGTCAAAAAAATAACATAAGACAACATAACTTGGCTCCAACATAATTTGATATGCAATCATGCAATGCATATGCTCATGCTCATTTCTCATAAGCGTGTACCGGTACCGCTGAGTGTACATTTATCGATATCACACTCTACACTCCATCCCGTCGAGGTTGACGGCCGAAGAAAGTCTACCCGCCATTCCGTGGGGGTGCCACCGAAGTAGGTATTTCATGTCATCATCATGCTCATAGATGCAATGCATGGTTAATCATTATGAATTACTTACCATCATACCACCTCATACCATTAATACATCATGAGCATAAAAATGTAAGTAAGCATTCAAAACATACACTGTACCCCAGAAGGATTACCAACAATGTAATATGCACTTGCCTCTTCTCCCAAACGATGTCGAGTGAGCTGTAGATGGAATCGACCCCGAGGCGGCGTTCCCTACAATAAAACTCCCCAAAACAACACCCGAGCAAGCGAGGACGATAATTACCAACTAGCACCAACTCATGGCCATCTAGAACTAGCTAACCCCCCTTAGCAACTGTCTCTAAAACTCGAAATTCATACAAATTACAATCTGGACAGCATGTTAAAATGACCATAACGGCCAAACCATAAGTCCGAAATTCACATTCTTGGGCTTTATGGAAAGATAATTTCGATATCTACAACTTTCGTAATACGACTAAAGTCTAATTCCCAACAGATTTAAACCAATATAAGGAATAAGCGTACGGTATAGCAATCGATCTATTAAACCCTACAAGGATTCACTCCTATAAATAATGAATATTAGCATCTAATTAGGGGAAGATCATGAGAACATAATCAACTTCGTCACCCTTATACAAATCAACAAGAATTGAGTCACAATCTCAAACCTTAACTCATCTATCTTACCTTCCTCTTACCCTCCTTCCTCTCCTTCCTCTCCCCACTCCTTCCCTTTATTGCTCTTGGCCGAAGTCCAGCGACGGTGGTGGCTTGTGGCGATGCGTAGGAGGCAGAGCAGGGGCAGGGCACTAGGTCGACCAAAGGAGGCGAGGGGAGGCGGCGCTATAGGGAGACCAGACAGAGGGAGGAGTCACGATCTCCCTCTCTCTTAATCTCGTAAGCCCTCACGGGCTGGCTGGGCCGGCCTAACTAAAGGCCCAAGATGGGACATCACACCCAAGGACCTGTCAAGCAAGGTGAGCTCATAATTGTCACATTTCGGACACGAATGACATGTCAAGGAAAGTTGGCCAAGCACGAGCGGAATCATGTCATCATTTATCAAATTGTGATTAGGCACTTAAAGAATTGACAAACGAGGCGAGCTGGATGTGTCTTGTTCGATGGCCAAATTGGCTCTAGTCTAATTGCCTTTTCTCAACTATATAATTTTTTAGGATCCATAAAATGTTCTGTTGTTATAATTTTTTTTATTAATTTCAGTCTTTTTTGACTATTTTTGGAATGTTTGTATATTAATTCGCACCTTAAAAGGATTTTATAAAATAATATTAATCTAAAAGATAAAAAATGAATTGGAAGAAGTACATATTTTACGGGGACCAGATTGATATCAGGCTAAGAGTTGTTTTACTCTCAGTCGATTTTCTAAATCGTAGATCAAACATCCACTGAGACTGAGACTCGTTTAAAAATCATAAAGCATATAGAAGAACCAACAAAAACATCTAGATATGTGAGAAAATCGACTAAGACTTGTTTAATAAATAATTAGCAAAAGCGCATTTTATAATATTTGATAAATCTAAAGATTTTTTATTTTCTAAAGTCTTGACAAAAGAATATATAAAACCAGTCGTATCCTAGTCATTCCATGGCGATCCGATGGCCATCCAACCGTTGTAGTTAGAGATGGCAATGGGGCTCCGATCCCCGATTCCCCGCAGGGAATTCCCCTATTAGGGGACGGGGACACGGAGTTTTCTCCCCCTGCGGGGATGTAAATGGGGAAGGTTCTTTCCCCGTCGGGTAGACGGGGACGGGGATGGGGAACCATCCCCCGTCCCTGTCCCTTGCGGGGCTCCGTTAATCTCGCATGTGATGATGTTTTCATGTAATAGTTAATGATAAAAATAAATAATGACCTTGTCAAGTGATCATCCAATGTATATATGTGATCATTTTGATGCATATATGATGATTTATTAACTACAAGAATACATATATATGACAATGTTTTGTACTAATTGCAAATACATACATATTAGATACAATTTAAGCGGGGACGGGGATGGGGAGAAAATGTTCCCCACGAGCGTTTGCGGGGACGGGGATGGGAATTTTTTCCCCACGTGGGGACGGGGATGGGGAGCCGATGGGGAATTTTCAGTTGCCATCCTAGTTGTAGTGGTGGAATATGCACATGCGTGGGTGCATGAGTCAGAGGAGGTGACGTGTCACATCCTCTTACGGGCGAAGCGGCCACGAACATTATCCGTAATATCACATCCTATCGCCACTGTTTGGTCGCCAACCCACAGCCAGACTTGGACGAATCCCGTCTCCTCGGTAGACTGGTAAGAGCTAGGGGATTAATCTTGCATATTTTTTGGGCCATGGTCAGGAACATTGGAGTCTATTTGATGGCATTGCTCCTGATGTCTACCATGCCTATGTTGTGTCGAAGGTAATGGATTGGGCAGTTTTAGTGGATTTGCCATGTTCATATATATATAAGTATGTATATTGTTCTTCCTTGCACACCCAACTCCTCAACTCGTTTAGCTTTGTTCATTTCTGAACTCCGTTATATAGGTCCCAAGAACGCATGGCGTGTACTCGGAGAAGGGAGAAGAAAGTACAGTTGAATGAATTCTCACATGTGTTAGTTTCCTGTGCACTCAATTTTGAAGATGGATTTATTGAATGAATTGATTGCCTTCCACCAAACCTAGCTCAGATGTCCTCGTTGGTAGCTATGTATCTTTCCATGACAGTAAGCTCTGCTTAATTGGTTGTCTGATGCTCTCGAATCTCGATAATATACCCCTGTTTGTTTCAACTTTCTTCGAAAAGTATATAGCATGAGAGCAGGTTCAAATTGTTATATACTATTGAACATAGAACTATAAAAGTGTCCCGCGTATTTGTACGACTAGATCTCGTATTTCATATATACTTCTTTTCAATCTCGTATTTGATATAAATTTCTTTTAAATTACTTTTATATTATTATAGTGGACTATAATATAAGACATTACAATTTGAATGCAATTTTTTTTCTTTTTATCTCTGGTTAATTTGAAATTTTTTAGTCGGTGGATTATTCTACAAAAACAAGGTTTACAGGATTTGGTTACAGTGGCATCGCAACGTTTGGCTCAAGTGGCCAAGGAGTTTTTTACCCAGGCACATGGGTGGCGGTCTAGTCTACGGATTGACAGTCATTAGTGTCTTCGGTCTTTGTTTCCTTTTCTTTTCTTTTTTGTTACCTTTGGCTGTGTGCATTTTGATAATGCAGAGGCCGGGAATGTCGTTCAAGGAGTTTGTATCAGCTTGATGTAAAGACCTTGAATTGAATAAAATTTTCCTTATCGAAAAAAAAGCTGAGCAACAGCCAAATAAAAGTAGGACTGTATGGGCAGAGGGCAAAACCGATCCTTCTAATAGCTTGCGTATGGTAGGGATGAATCGACTGTTGGTATTCGCGCCTAATTAAATCATTTTGATGCAGTTTTGCTGAAACGGCATGCATTCTTGTATTTTTCAAGGATACAAAGGTCATCCAGAAAGTGAATTTCCAGCCATTTACCCATCGAATCTAGGTGTTAAAAACTAAAAAGAAAAGAAATACGAAGGTAAACAAAAAATATTAGTGCCCTTATTGACAAGAAACAAATATCTGAAATTTACGAGGGGTTTGCGCCTAACATTTATGAACATAACAGACTAGAGTTGTTAGCTACGATAAAACAACACACTAATTTGGCCCTTTGTTTCTACACTTTTGCTATTCATCACGTGGCTAATATTTATTTATCTCTCAATCGATTTTCTCACGTATCTGAATAGTAGATACCACCGTTGACTCTTTTATGTATCTTATGAAGGTGTTTAATCTACGGTACAAAAAATCGACTAAGAGTTAAATAAATCTCGGTCGCCTGATATCAAATCACTTCCTTATTTGTATGCCTTTGAATTACATGAAAGCAAACTTTTCTCCTTAATTTTTAAAACAATATCAGCCTTAGTGTTTGTGCCGGGACAACAACATCAATCGTTGTACCTAGCAAAGCAAGAATGGACCAACTCCTTTTGGGGTCCGATGTTCAAGGCGAAAGACATGATGTCAGGGGCGGACCTAGCACCAGGTCTGGAGGAGCTCCAGCCCCTCCTACCCTTGTTGTGGCAGTGGAGCCCCCTTAGACCCCCCCTACCATTTTTAGGATATGGAAGAGAAGAAGATGGGTCTGAAGGTAGAAGATAACCCTGTTAGACCCCCTACTATTTTGTTCTGCGTCTGCCCTGATGATGTAGCAATTTTTGATGTCAGTAGGCTTGGACCATGCTGAATCTTCAAAGAGGGACAGATTGTGAGTGGTATTCCTGATGCCTACCATGCATAGTTAAGACGGTGAATTTGAAGGTCCGTGGATCATAGATGACAGAGAGTTGTATTTGGGAAATCAACAACCAGGTTCGAAGAGGGTTGAAAAACTCCAGGTTTTGATCGTCTATATATAAGTACTAGCACGGTGTCAGAGCGCCCATGGCGCGCCACTGCATGCTGTCTTATACCTGAGGAAATAAAGATGTATCACAAAACAAACGAATAAGAAAGCATTACAGCTTTAGTTTATTCTTCCCACTTTTTTTTTAAAATTATTTTTTAATGTCCGAATCTTTTTGTAGGTCATTATCATGACATCACGGTGCGTTTTGTATGTTTTTTTACAGATTTTTTAAGTGGCTACAAAAGTTAGAATAAAATAAAAGAATAAATTATTCCGTAATACAACTATTTGTAAATCATAAATGTTTTAAAAATGGGGAGGACTTGGGGTCGGACGTCCGACCAAAAAAGTTTGAATCGGACGCCGCCCCACCCATGCAGCAGTAGAAGCAAAAAGTACAACGAGCATGCAGCAGAAGCAAAAGCGCAGCGGTATGCAAAAATAACGAGCCTTCATGCAAAAAAAACCAACACCTCCTCTCTCTCCTCCATGTTTTGCATGCGATGACGTCGTCACCGATGTCATCGAAGATTCCATTTTTCGTTTTTCTTTAAACGGTCATAACTTTTGACTGGGAGTTCCAATCTATAAACCGTTTTCACCAACGTGTTCCTCGTATTTTTTCGAACAAAACAAGTCCCATGTTGCTATATAAATTTTTACTAAAACAATTTGTCTATATTAATGAAACAAGTAATTTAGACTATTGGAACAATACGTCTAATACGATGGAACAACTTGGTATTTGGCCCGTTAGAACAATAGGCTAAGCCCAATTGAAACAAAGCATTTGGTCTGATGGAACAACTTGCATACCTATTGGAACAATGTATTTGGTCCGCTGGAATAGTAAAAAGAAATGTCTACTAGAACAAGAAGGTTTGCCTACTGAAACAATAATTTTTGCCTGCTGAAACAACAAGGTTTGCCTACTGGAACAAAAAAAAAGTTGACTACTAGAACAGCAAGGTTTGTGCTACAAGAACAGTTGAACTTTGTCTTCTGGAACAATAACTTTTGCCTTATGGAATAATAAATTTGCCTTCTAAAACAATAACGTTTGCCTTCTGGAACAAATAAAGGTTTTGACTACCGAAATAATAAAGTTTGCCTATTGAAACAATAAAATTTATCTACTGGAACAATAAAGTTTGTCCTACTGGAATAGTTGAGTTTTGCCTACTGGAACAATAACTTTTGCCTTCTGGAACAATAACTTTTTACCTTCTGCAATAATAATTTTTGCTTTCTGAAACAAATAAGGTTTTGCCTACTGGAACAATAAATTTTACCTACTGGAACATTAAAGTTTGTCAATTAGAACAATAAAGTTTATCTGTTGGAACAATGAGTCCAGCCTTCCAGAACAATCTATCTTCCCTACTGGAACAATGAGTCTAGCCTCTCCGAACAATCAATCTTGCCTGCTGGAACAATTTTTATACTTGTTAAAACAATGTATTTGGTCTGCTGAAACAATAGGCTAACCCATTTGAAACAATATGTCTAATTTGATTAACCACAATTTGTATACCAACTGGAACAATCTGTCATGCTTGCTAGAACAATAAGTCTAGTCTTCCGGAACAATCTATCTTATCTGATGGAACAATTATACCAATAAAAATAAAAAAATTTAAAAAAATAGAAAAGTATTTAAAATGAGTTCATTAGGAATTTAGATGAATTATAAAATTTGTACTACATGATTTGGACTCCAAATGAAAAAGATACAAAAATGAGAAATAAAAAAAGATCAAAAAATGAAACGCACATTCGTTTAAAGAATGTCAGCAGCTGAACTTTCTTATACCAAATTTGTACTACGCACATGGTCATATGTACTACAGACATGGTCATTCTCCTATCTAGCAGCTACTGCATCAGTTCACGCGCGACTCGGAAATGCGCAGTTAGCTTGATGCGTGGCGTGGTTGGTTGCGCGTGTGTTATGGGCTGCTGCTGGGCCGTACGTCGCCGGACCGCGCAGCGTCCGTCCGACGGACGCTCGTTACGAAGCATTTTCCTTTAAAAATAGCTAAATCTTTTTTGTGGACATCTTCGTAAATGCATGATTGTAACTATAGTTGTACATTTAAAAGCCTTTTTTATTATTTACTAATTAATATCATAGAATTTAACATTTGTAATGTTAAATTCATTTACGTACACTTACCATAAATTTTTGGCTGCATTTTGAAAAGTTTTATTTTTTCTATTTTTTTAGCTTCCTAGTAAAAATTGGAATGAAAGAAAGGAATAGATTTTCTTCGATTTTTCTATGGTTGTTTCAAATTTTGAAAATGATATACCTTTTTAGCAACCCATACTATGAAAATATGATCCAATTATTTTAGAGGGCCACAAAGTGTAATAAAAAGTTTAAAAGGGGGACAAAGCTGGGGATCGAACCAATAACCTTGCGCTGCACTAAGGCTAACAGGCCAACTGAGAGCATGAACAGCAGGGGTATCAAGCCCTTGCATCAGGCCTGTAACAGCCACGCCGGCCAGCCCGCGCTGCTCACCTCTCTTGCTGTTTTGAATTTTTTGCCCGCGATTACTATAGCTACAGTAATATACGGGCCCTACTGGGGATGCTAAGCAAGCATTGTTTGTTGTTCAGACATGTGTATGTGGTATAAAAGGTAGATAGAAGAGGAAAGGCGGGAGAGCAACAAAAAAGCTGAAAAAAGGGAAGCGTTGAGACTTATGCTCACAACCTGTGAACTCAAACCCAACGCTGAAGACCACCAGACCAAATGCACCGAGCTGTTGGTAGGTAAAAAATGTTTTATATATAATTGTTAAATGGACGACCGGATTTAACCCTGAGCCACGATCGAACGGCTGTGGTTGAACGTATCAACGCGGACGCACCACATAGCACGACAGCGAGTGCGAGGTAACTTCTCAGCGCTAGCGCTTTAATATATGGAACATAGATGACCTATTTTTAGGTTTTTCGTGTAGTAAAAAACTGGAAACGATAAGAAAGAAATAATGGATTAAATGTGTTACTATAAATCTTGGTTTATTTTCTGTTTTTCAAGGGTTTTTAGCATGGCCAAAAAACTTATGGCCAAATCTTGGCCTGTTTTCTGCTTTTTATTGTTTCCTCGTAAAAAAAATATAGAAAAGAAGTCCAAAAAAATGGGATTGGACCATAAAATACTGGTCAATTTTCTTTTTTTCACATTGCAAAAAAATCTTATGCCAAAATCTTGGTCTATTTTCAGTTATTTATTGTACTGTCGTTGGGAAAGAATCTGGAAAAAACAAAATGGTAAAAAATTCTGGAAAAGAAGTAGAAGAAAAATGGGGTTGGACCATAAAATCTTGGTCTATTTTCTGTTCTTTTTTTTTTACTTTGTGAAAAAATCCTATGCTAAAATCTTGGTCTATTTTCACGTATTTATTTTGTCGTCGCTCTGGGAAAAAAACCGGAGAAAAAAAGAATATGGGCGGAGGGTACCTCCTGCCACAATTCCATCACGTGCGTTGCAAAAAAATTAGAAGGATTTTACCATTTAAGTCTGTCAGTCAAAATTATATTGCTGCCATTGAATGGAGAGAAGAGGTAAACAAAGGGTGGAAGAGAAAAGGAAAAAATGCGGCCAAAAGAGTGGAGGAACCAAGATTCAAACCGTGGTCTACTGGTTGTTAGCTGTCGCTGCAAACCAGCTGAGCAATCTTCCCGTCTTGCCTTTTTTTAGCGACCAATTTTTATATATATAAAATACAAATGGACGGTCGGATTTAACCCGCGATCGCGATCGAACGGCTATGGCTGAACAAAACGACGTGGCTGCAGCGCACGGCGATACATCATGAAGGACACACGTCGCACGGAGATCGCCGGACACTAGCGCGTTGTATAATAGATAGATAGATAGATAGATAGATAGATAGATAGATAGATAGATAAGAGCATCCCCAACAAGGGATGCGTCTTGGCCTGCATCATGCTGTAATTTCGAGAGGGCAGCTTCCCTCGTTGATGTTTGCCACCACAGTGAGAAAAATAGCAGGCGTGGGCACGCGGGCAGGCACTGGCTGGGGGGAAGCAAGCGTGCCCAGGTAGGAAAGCTGGCGGGCAGGCGTGGGCAGCTTCAGAAATTTGCAGCGCAGGCGAAGGCAGCACAGCAGCAAGAGGGAAAACAATGGATCACTGTAGTTACAATATTTTCGAGGCTCTGTTGAGAATGCTCTAATAGATAGATATAAGGCTTTCACCTCCAAATCAAGAGAAAAAAAAAACTCGGCAAAAATATGATCGGTGGTCCATAGTTGGTGGTTATCAGGGACAAATTTTTTTCAACTAAAAAAAGAATTTCTGATTTTCAATCTTGATGTTCCGATGAAACTACCGATTTATTTTTATTGGACCCACCGATAACCGCCAAAATATCCTGCATTTTTTTCCATGACAGGTACATCAACCCTAATGGTGATCGCATCATCACCACCTGCGAAATTAGGCTCGATCATCCTAGTTTCCTAATAATCACAGTGTTGTTAAGGGCTCACATGGTTGACTATGATTGAGCCGTTGACCCTATAATTTATGTTGATGGTGACATTGTCTACCTTGTTGTTATAGGATCGATAGTGTAGACTCGACGATTCATGGTCAACCAAGTGAAAATGGTAAATTAAGAGATGATTCGAAGAAACAATGCATTGGGAGTGTACTTCCCTAAACAATGTCATCAGTAATAGTAGTGGAGCCAAAAAGTTTCAAAGAGAGGGACACTGACAACATCAAATTCATAAAGTACTCCCTCCATTAAAAAAACATATAATGCACGCACATATTTTAAGATTCGAACTTCGTAATCTTTCAACAGTTATTTATCTAGCAAAATGTAGATTTTATGATCCGCAAATAACTAGAATTTGTATTTAAAGGTATTTTCTAACAGCCACATTTTTTGTTATTATGAACAATATATATGATATAAGAGAAATGAAACATCCCAGTATAGTTTTACGTTTATTATAATATACTACAGATGAAGTACGTTTAGACCACATCATAGATCGACTGTTGACATCAACCTTTTAAACTATAATACTATAATATAGTTACATATTTATTTTGGTTCATGGCATTCCTAATGACTAGACTCATACGATGCCTCTTCCTATGGTTTCAATTTTTCAAAGGACATACAAAAAAAAAAAAACTTAGCTGTTGGTTGGACCAGTAGTTAGTGGTCCAATTAATCCATATGAGTTAGCTTAGCAGTAGGACCGGGGCTGAAGCCCCGATTTGCCCCGGGGCTGGCTCCGCCATATTAGTAAACACCTAAACAAAAAAAAGATGATTCGTAAGATGTTAATCTCAATGATAGCAGCATTCAGATGCCTCTAGACTCTTAGCGATATACTCCCTCCGTTTTTTATAGGACATATTTTAATAAAAAAGATCAAACTTCATAAACCTTGACCAACAATTAATTACTCAAATTATATGCATCTTTAGTATACAAAAGACATATTTATAGTTTTGTATTTCAAATTACTTTCGATACAATATATAAAAGACAAATTTAATGATCAAACTATACATCTAAAATTTTTCTCAAATAAAATTACGCCCTAAAAAAAAGCGGAGGTAGTACCGTCAAGGTTAAAACTTCCGCAATTGCTATTTTGTAGGCACCTGCAATTAGCCAAAACGTGCAGATGCAAAAATTTCACTTTCTTTCTACTGTTTTTCCATATTTGCATTTATGGAAGAAACGTTTCGCGATAGTGGAATTTTATGTGCGAGGCCGTTTTGTATAGATATATTTAGTTTTATGTTTATTATAGATTTATTTTGTTCTTTGTTTATTATAGATAAATTTTGTTTTCTGTAGATTTATTTTGTTATCATAGATTTATTTTTATTTTCTATCTATTATAGATTTATTTTTGTTTTCTGTTTATTATAGATTTATTTTTGTTTCTGTTTATTTTAGATTTATTTCCCTTTTTGGTTGCATCTACTACATGGCTTTAATTTGTATGGTCTACATGATCCGTTGTGCTGCATGGCTACTGGCTGCAGGCGTCTGCACAATCGGCTGGGTGCAGGCGTATGTGAGCTAGCGCCTCCCTAATACTTCTATGTCAAAAGCCTAAGCGGAATCGAAAGCTCGGCCTGTTTTCAAGAGTTTTGGAAAGCGGCAACGATTGAAATAGTTCAAAAGCAGTACACATCATATAAGCTAGTGGCTGGATTGCAGAAAAGAGATACACTGCTGCCATTAGTTAATTTAGGCTCGGTATGCTTCAATCAAATTTTCAAAGAAATTGTGCGTAACAGAACTACGTGATGCAACTCACATGAGATGAGAGATGAATTTCAAGCAGGGGGAAAAACGTTTTTGCTAATAATTTGGTGACTATTTTTTAAACAAGTCTTCGTCGATTTTCTCATATACATAGATGCATCTGTTGAATCTTTTATGCGCGTTATAAAGGTGTTATAAAGGTATCTGATCTATGGCTTAGAAAATCGATTGAGAGCTAAATAACCTGTAGTCGCATTACATTAAACTGGTTAAAAAAAACACTCAACAAATCCCCTCCAAATTTAGCTTAGCTTCACCGCAAGGATGCATGGAGTGACGAAACGTGGTGCCCATGCAACGGTAAAGGAGCCGTTTCCCGCTAAAAAAAGCTCCACCCATCACCACCCAGGCGGCAACGACAACCTCCGAGACATGCGCGCCATCGCACAGCCATGCCCTTCGGTTTCATCGCCGATGCGCCGCGGCCTATATCTCTCTCCCTCCCACCGCTCCATATAGCCACTAGCGTAGGGGGTGGCCCACCCGCAGTCCCTTCCCCCTCTACTCCGCCGCCATGGAGGCCGCTGGCCACCTCCCTCGCCACCGCCGCTGCGTTGCCTCCGTCTACCTTGGCCTCGCTGCCCTGCTCGCGACGGCGGCGGCGGCGACGGCGGCCTCCGCACTGTCGAACGCGGAGGTGTCCCACATTGCGCAGCGACAGCTGCTAGCCCTTCGGGAGGGCGACGGCGACCTCCCCGACGACTTCAAGTTTGACATCCGCGTCGACGTCACCTTCGCCAATGACCGCCTCCGCCGCGCGTACACCGCACTCCAGGCGTGGCGCCACGCCATCTACTCCGACCCCAAGAACTTCACCGGCGGCTGGGAGGGAGCCGACGTGTGTGGCTACTTCGGCGTCACGTGTGCGCCGGCGCCTGACGACCCGAGCGTCGCCGTTGTCGCCGGCGTCGACCTCAACGGTGGCGACATCGCCGGGTACCTCCCGGCGGAGCTCGGCCTACTCACCGACCTCGCCTTCTTCCACATCAACTCCAACCGCTTTTGCGGCATCATCCCCAAGAGCTTCTCCCGCCTGGCGCTGCTCCACGAGCTCGACGTCAGCAATAATCGCTTCGTCGGCATCTTCCCCAAGGTGGTGCTCCAAATCCCGGTGCTCAAGTATCTTGACCTTCGGTTCAACGACTTCGAAGGCGAACTCCCACCGGAGCTCTTCGAGAAGAGCTTCGACGCCATCTTTGTTAACAGCAACCGCTTCACCGGCCGCATCCCGGACAGCCTTGGCGACTCGTCGGCAACAGTGGTGGTGCTGGCCAACAACATGCTCGTCGGCTGCATCCCAAGCAGCGTTGGCCGCATGGCGGCCACGCTCGACCAACTCGTGCTGCTCAACAACCGCCTTGACGGCTGCATCCCGCCGGAGCTCGGCGAGCTCGTGAACACGACGCTGGTCAACGTCGGCGGCAACGCGCTCGTCGGCACGCTGCCGGAGGGGCTCGCCAGGATGGGCAAGCTGGAGCAGTTTGACGTGTCGAGGAACTTGCTCGCCGGCGTCGTGCTGGAGCGCGTCTGCGAGCTGCCAGCGCTCGCAAACTTCAGCTTCGCGCACAACTTCTTCAGCGTGGAGCAGGCGGCATGCGTGCCGGTGGCGGACAGCGAGGTGGCGCTCGATGACGCGGGCAACTGCCTCGGCGGCGCGCGCCCGGGGCAGAAGACGTCGCTTGAATGCGCACCCGTGCTCGCGCGCCCTGTTGACTGCCACACCAATGTCTGCTCCGGTGGCCGCTCGCCGACGCCGAAGCCTACTCTTGTGCCGCACACGCCGGCACACAAGTTGTCCCCGCGCCGCCCACGCCGGTGTCGAAGCCTTCCCCCAAGTCAGAAACGCCACCGTCGAAGTTAACACCGACGCCATCTCCAGAGGATAGCCCAAAGAAGCCAGTGATCCCGCTGTTGCCGTCACCACAAATACATCCTCCGGCAAGCACTCCGGCGCCATCACCACAAGACAACCTATTATACCCGCCATCGCCGTCGCCACAATTGCAGACTCCCTCAGCTGACACTCCAGCACCAACGCCAAAGAGAAGCCCCGAGAGGCTGGTATACCCACCATCTCCATCACCACAAGCACAGCCTCCGACAACGAATCCTCCGGCTTCACCACCAGTGGTGAGCCCAAAGAAACCAGTATACTCGCCATCACCTTCACCACAAGCACAACCTCCGGTGGCGGATGCTCTGACTTCACCACCAGTGGCTAAACCAAAGATATCGGCGTACCCGCCATCGCCATCACCACAAGCACAACCTCCGGCAGCAGACACTCCGACGTTCTCACCTGTGGAAAGCCCAAAGAAATCGGTGTACGTGTACCCTCCATCATTTTCACCACAAGCGCAGCCTCCAGCGATGGATGCTCCGACACCCTCACCAGTGGACAACCCAAAGAAATCAGAGTACCTGTCATCGCCATCTCCGGCACCAGCGAGCTTCTCAATGCCTCCACAGCTAGCACCAATGAGCTCACCACCTCTAGCGAAGCCTTCGACACCACCAGCTACAAGGAGTACACCGCCATCTCCAAAGACATCCCTACCACCGTCGGTTCCAGTGAGCTCGCCGCCGCCGCCGCCGCCACCAAAATCCCCTCCACCCCCGTCTCCAGTGAGCTCGCCACCACCACCATCAAAATCACCTCCGCCACCAGCTCCAGTGAGCTCACCACCCCCACCAGCACCAGTGAGCTCACCTCCACCACCTGCTCCAGTAAGCTCGTCACCTCCACCACCGCCAGTTAAATCCCCTCCACCGCCAGCTCCAGTGAGCTCTCCACCTCCACCAATGAAGTCTCCGCCACCACCAGCCCCAGTGAAGTCGCACCCTCCACAGGTAAAATCGCCACCACCGCCAGCTCCAGTAAGCTCTCCACCTCCACCGGTGAAATCGCCACCACCGCCAGCTCCAGTAAGCTCACCACCACCACCGATGAAATCCCCACCACCACCAGCTCCAGTAAGCTCACCACCACCACCAGCGGTGCAATCTCCACCACCCCTCACTCCAGTAAGCTCACCACCACCTCCAGTAAAGTCCCCTCCTCCTCCAGCACCGGTAAGCTCTCCTCCTCCTTCAGTGCAATCTCCACCACCATCAACTCCAGTGAGCTCACCGCCTCCGTCGGTGCAATCCCCACCTCCCGCTGTCCCATCACCTCCGCCACCGGCGCCATCGCTGCCTCCGCCAGCACCGGAGGACTTCTTCCTGCCACCGATCACAGCGCAGAACTACGCGTCACCGCCGCCACCTCAGTTCCAAGGATACTAAGCACGCGAGATGGCCAGAGATCGACGAGGACGACGACGAGCGATCGATTGATCACAGCATACTGCACCGCACCTGTCTCTTCTTTCTCACGTGCTTACATGGAAGCTGCATGAGTACGTGTGCGTGCGCATGCATGCATGCGTACCGCGTACGTATGTACACGCGTTCATATATATACGCATATACGTCCGTGCGTACAAATGCACATGTAATGAGACTTGCCCCGGGAGAAGAATGCGGTAAGAGGGAAAAAGGAAAACAAAGGGAAATTGATGTGCCCATCGTACGATGCATTTGTAATTAAAGATCTTTTTGGAATTCTTTGGAAAACAGACGTGAAAAAAGGGAGTTTTTCCTGTTTAAATGATTAGCAGGTGTATAACATTTCTTTCACATTTTATTAGTTGATTGCTCTGCATATCGCATATTGAACTAGGCTCAAAATTTGATGTATTGTGCTTGCACACCTTACATACGATATTCACTTACATTATATGTATGATGTCATAAGTTGGACTAATTAGGCGCCACAATCAAATTTTAGTCAACGGCCTCCACCTCTCCAACATCCTCTCCCCTTAGTATTGTGTCCTATATACTCTCCTTCGTCCCTAGGCAGGCATAGCTTCACATGCCTACACCACCATCACCTGCTTCTGATGCTCGATCACCTAGCTCTCTACTCACCTCTTTCTCCCATTGACACGTTGGCCCCGTCGACGATAGCTTTGGTAACTATGCGAGTCATCCATAACTCCAGTAACTAAATCCATTCACTATGTGATGCATTGATGATTTCTCATAGATATCAGTTATCACGTACTCCCTCCGTTTTTTTTTTGACGCATTTGACTTTTGAACACGTCTTTGACCATTCGTCTTATTCAAAAATTTAGTGTAAACATGTAAAATAATAAGTCATATTTAAAATACCTTTATTGATAAAACAAATCACAACAAAAATAAATGATATTTGAATAATTTTTTTAAATAAGACAAATGGTCAAAGGTATGCCCAAAAGTCAAAGGTGTCAAACAAAAAAGAACGGAGGGAGTACAATTTAGGTGACGATAATGCCGCCTTGTTTCACCAACCCCCCTCGCCATGCTCCTGACTGTCCGGTTTTTTGTAAGCTCAGGGTATGGTGAACTCTAGAAATTAACTTGATGAATTTCAAACCTCAACCGGTTTCGGAGTTCCGATGATACAGGAGGGGTAGAAGTAGTGGTCGGCTAGGAGAAATGGTATACTTTTAGGGCTTTGGTAGTATGGAATCTTTAAAAGGATCTAATGGCCAGAAAAACTGACTATGAGAAAAAAAAAAAAAATCAGCCGTCAAAGGGAATAGCAAAAAAATTTATAAATTTAGGTTGGTATCGTGCTTCCTGACAGTAGTTAAATTGATTTCTTGTTTGGCCCTATGTTTGTAGCCAGTATCTCCAAAAGGAAAAATTGAATGACTCGGTCTGGGGCACAGAATTTTTGTCTGACTGATATATATAAATATCGATATCGTACCTTCAAAAATTCCATGAAATTCGTGCATATCATGCAGATACTCAGCATGCTCTATGTCATCTTTTTAGAAGATGACACGTCATTTCCAAAGGGCACAGAAGCTCCAAACAAAAAAAAAAAGGAAAGAGAGGCAGGAGATAACCCATTTTTCGCACGCTTTTATCGATGAGCCTCTGTCCTGTGAGGATTAAGGGGATTAGAAGATGATGTCTCATTTCTGAAGAAAAGATATTTAGAAAAAAAAAAAAAAGGAAAGGAAAGAGAAGCAGGGTATAACTCATTGGGAAGGCCCATAAATTATTGATGGGCCATGCACTGTTTTGATGTGATCGAGCCATTCACCACTCGCACTACTCAAGCCCAAATCTCAGCTTCCAGAAGCATCTACCATCTCTCCTGAAAAATACCAAAAAAAAAAAAAGAGAAACAAAAACTTTCTTGTTCCTACCTCTAGCGTGAAACGTTCCAGCTGTCAGGAACAACAAAATTTTTGTGTAAACAGAGTATTTTTCCTTATGACTATGATCATTCATCAATCTGCTTATTTCTTCAGAGTCATCAGCTTCATGAACAATATATTCAGTGTATTCTTGACTTGTAAAAACTAGATTGCGCTACTAAAACTGATCGACATCCGAGAGGACAAACACTAAGGACCTGTTTAGCAACAAAGTATTTTCATAGTTTCGAGACAAAACCATGGTTTTGGAGAATACCATGGTATTTTGGCAATGAGGTGTTTGGAAGCAATCTCAAAAACTCTGTTTTGAAAACCATGGTATTGGCAATACCATGGTATTTTTAGAGTATTGTAGACTCCACTCCAACCCTGTTATGTTGCCAATTTTCAATTTTATAACCCTTTGTTGATGACTTCATGTGAGCATCTTTTTGTTTGTAAATATAACTAGCAAATGCATTGCATGCCTTGTTCTTACATTTCTGAAATAGATACTTTGGAAATAATTAGTGACAAACTTCAGAGTGAGGTCAAAACCACCTATCCTTGTGGGTGTTGTGAAGGATACAGAGAGCTTTTTGACTTCTGTATGTGCAATCCGGAATGTCTTTGAGAGCATAGAGGAAGTGGTCTAAATACAAATACTTCGTGTGACTTCTTTTCTCGTACATTTTCACGTCGTGCTACAGAGACTTTGTTTTTCGGAACGAAGGGGGTATTATGTATTAGAAAAAATGATCTTAATTATCATGATGTATTGAGTTTGAACATATGAGTGTTATGACATGGAAGCCGTCATCGTTATTGTAAGGCTATGAGCTAATTTTTAACAAGTTGCCTTCGAATTAACTTTTCTGTTCTAATTTATGCTTGCTTTCATCCTTTTGTAGTCCGTGGCAAAGCACGGGCAATGTACTAGGATTAAAGCAATTACTAAGTGATATTCAAAGGATTACTATATTCAAACTTATTTAATCATTGTATAAGATAGTCGGATTTTTTCAATCAGCAAATACATTTATCTACGAATGGTGTTAAGTGTTAAAGTGCACGTTTATTTATTTGTTATTCATATGTGGTGACTTTATTATTTTTGTATATAATATTAAGTATTACATTTTATGATATTTTTTTAGTCTTATGTAACTCTTTTCGAAGGCGCTCAACTTTTTTGTTCAGTCCAAAATTCTATCCGGTTCAAATCCTATCTGCACCAAAATTCCACCTCTACGTATTTAGTTCCTATCCGTATCCGTATCGGTTCCTAAACTAACGTTGGGACCTCTATCTAACGTTGGGACCTATCCGTATCGGTGCCCGTAAAAACAATCGGACATGCATTGATTTGCTTGACAAACACCCAAGCAATCAAATGGGCATGCTTGATAAGACCTTTTTATATGTGATTGATATTCACAGCCACATGTTTGCATTTGTGACTATCATGTCATAATGCTTATATGATTTAGTATTTTTATTTCTTTCGATGGTTTCTAAATTTTGTCATAGTGTTAGTGATTTAGTATTTTCATTTCATTAGTTGGTTCCTAAATTTGGTTACTGTGGTGGTTTGTCACCAATAATTTTTAGAGAAAATTGCACTGTAGCTCCCGGAACTTGTAACAAGTTGCACGAAATCCCCTAAACTTTGAAATTGAATTCTCAGCTCCCGGAACTTGTCTCCGTTTGCACGGTTAGTCCTGGGCCGTTAGGGTCCGTTAAAAATTCCGTTAAACGGTGACGTGGCGCCCACGTGGCCGTTAAGTGCTGACGTGGCGCTGACGCGGCACCGAAAAATCCGAAAAAAGTAAAAAAAAACTCAAAAATCTATAAAAAAAATCATAAAAAACAAAAAATAATTTAAAAAATTCATAAAAAATCTAGAAAATTCATAAAAATTTTGAGTTTTTTTTAACTTTTTCCGGATTTTTTGGTGCCACGTCAGCACTTAACGGCCACGTGGGCGCCACGTCACCGTTTAACGGAATTTTTAACGGACCCTAACGGCCCAGGACTAACCGTGCAAACGGAGACAAGTTCCGGGAGCTGAGAATTCAATTTCAAAGTTTAGGGGATTTCGTGCAACTTGTTACAAGTTCCGGGAGCTACAGTGCAATTTTCTCTTATTTTAATGTCAAATAATGTTTCAACCTAAACGATCCAAGCTACAACATGTTACGTGCTACACTCTCAATCTTTCCTGCAAATCACCTTTTATTCTTATATTTTTGTCTACGAATTATGTTTTCCTTTCATCCCTTATTGTTCGTGGCAAAGCACGGGCATTTTACTAGTATATATATACTCTCCTTCGTCCCTAGGCAGGCATAGCTTCACATGCCTACACCACCATCGCCTGCTTCTGATGCTCACGTAGTTCTCTACTCACCTTTTTCTCCCATTGACACGTTGGCCCCATCGACGATAGCTTTGGTAACTACTGGCCGTGTGGGCGCGCCCGTGGCGTGCCGAGCCTGCCGTGCGCTCTCGTGCCGCGCGGCACAGCCGGACGCACACTCGCTAACGCGCGCAGAGCGCAGGGAGAAAAAACGAACGCGCACAGCGCACGAGGAGAAAAACAAAAAAGATGGCGCGGGTGTGATTCGATCCGTGGCGGACGGCGCGAAAGCGAGCGCAGCTAGCCAACCGAGCGAATCGCCCGCGGTGCTATTTGGTGGGCGTGAAAAATTATTTTATACACACAAATGGAATGGACGGCCAGATCTGAAGGGTGCGTGCGATCGGACGGCTGCGGTGGCGCTGGGCGGGGAGGCCAGCCACGTGGCGTGCGGACGACGCGTGTCTTCACGTTTGTACTATTTATAGATGCGAGTCATCCATAACTCCAGTAACTAAATCCATTCACTATGTGATGCATTGATGATTTCTCATACTCCCTCCGTCCATAAATGATCTACATATAAACTTTTTTAGTTTGTTCAGAAAAGATCTACATATTAGCCTGGTTTTAATTGCATGAGATTGTTTTCGAGGTGAGAGTTATGGCTGTTGTGGGCCTGCTACAAGCATGCAATCTTTGGATTGGTGGGAGGACACAATTTTTGGGGTGTGAGGCTAGAAGGAGTAAATGATGGCACTACTTTCGCAGTAATATTTCTAAGATTAATGGGTAGTTGATCCGTTAATTGCTTTTCTTGGTCTTTGTGATTTCCCTTAGACGTAGATCATTTGTGGACAGAGGGAGTATATATCAGTTATCACCTACTACCTCCTTTTTTTGTTTGACGCTTTTGACTTTTCGATACGTTTTTGACCATTCGTCTTATTCAAATTATTTTTGCAAAAATCATTTATTTTGTTGTGATCTATTTTATCAATAGAGCTACTTTAAATATGTCTTTTTTTACATCTTTGCACTAAATTTTTTAATAAGACAAATGATCAAAGACGTGTCAAAAAGTCAAAGGCGTCAAAAAAAACCGAAGGGGGTACAATTTTTTGCACTAAATGTTCTATGTCATCTTTTTAGAAGATGACACGTCATTTCCAAAGGGCACAGAAGCTCCAAACAAAAAAAAAAAGGAAAGAGAGGCAGGAGATAACCCATTTTTCGCACGCTTTTATCGATGAGCCTCTGTCCTGTGAGGATTAAGGGGATTAGAAGATGATGTCTCATTTCTGAAGAAAAGATATTTAGAAAGAAAAAAAAAAGGAAAGGAAAGAGAAGCCGGGTATAACTCATTGAGAAGGCCCATAAATTATTGATGTGCCATGCATGCACTGTTTTGATGTGATCCAGGCATTCACCACTCGCACTAGTCAAGCCCAAATCTCAGCTTCCAGAAGCATCTACCATCTCTCCTGAAAAATACCAAAAAAAAAAAGAGAAACAAAACTTTCTTGCTCCTACCTCTAGCGTGAAATGTGCTCTAAAGATTCCAGCTGTCAGGAACAACAAGATTTTTGTGTAAACAGAGTATTTTTCCTTATGATTATGATCATTCATCAATCTGCTTATTTCTTCAGAGCCATCAGCTTCATGAACAATATATTCAGTGTATTTTTGACTTGCAAAAACTAGATTGCGCTACTAAAACTAATCGACATCCGAGAGGACAAACACTAGAGCACCTCTATACTAGTAATTTGTAATCATATATATATAGTAATGATACTCCCTTTGTTGTAAAATAATAGTCGTTTTGAACATTAACGTAAACTTTAAAATAGAACTTTAACCATAAAAAGCTATTAAAATTTTATTTATAATGCATTAAAATTATAATATTATAAAAGTTTTTTTAAAAGATGAATCTATTTATACGATTTTTATGTTCTCAATCTAAATAGTTTAGAAGTTCTTTATGGCTAAAGTTTTAAAACTTTAACTTAGAACAAATCTAAAGCGACTACTATTTTATAACGGAGTGAGTACTTGTCTGCCTCACATTAGAAGCCGTTGTAAACATCTCTATACACTACGGGAAGTTGCACGAGAAGATAGGAGTTGCGACTATGGATGCTTGAAGGACTGAATGGAAGTTTCATCGATCACTATATCCATATGCTTAAGACAAAAAAAATTTGTTTAGCCATCTCATATCTATTTGTCATACTTCATTACTAATTAAAATTTCCCTACAAATTGATATCTATTATATCTATTATTATTATATTAAAGCAGAGTTAAACAGAGCCGCCACATTATTAATCTAAAATATTAGAAATTTTTATATAAATCAGCCCATCGATTATAGTGGAATCGGACTATAATGGCTTAAATCAAAAGAAGAGTCGATATCAACTGCAATAAATAAGTAATAGAAATAAGAGATCATGTCAACTACAAAGCTAGAAAAAAAAGTCCATGTTAACTATAATAACAAAACACATAATCGAAATAAAAAAAAAATCTACAGCATGCTCGTTCTTCCTAAACGCACTACATACCATGTTCGCTGCCCCCAATTGATGTTCTTCCAAAAACCCTTTCGCAAGATTCTTTACCATCACCACAGCCGCTGGTGATCCTCTGCCTTTGGTTGTAAAGACAGAGGATGAACAGTGCTTGGTGCAGTTGATAAATCACAACCGGTGGATCTCAAGTGGATGGCTCAGATCTTCGTATGAACAGTACGTAATAAATAGTGTTTTTGCTATGTTTATGCATTTTTACCTATTTGCTACAGTGCCCTCTGCCTTTAGAGCCACAACGGCAGAGGATTTTTATCCACAGCCGCATTCCCCGGCTCCAGCTCGACTGCTCGAATAAACTAGACCATACGCGTTCCAGCTTCCAAGGCGGTGATTAGAGCTAAATGCAACCCAGAATCCCGACAATCAGGGCACTAAACAATCCACATGACGCGCAGAATAACAGCAAAGATGCTCCAGTCCATCGCCCTCCCCGAGATCACGGCACTCATTTCTCTCAGGCTCTCACCCAACCCTCGTTGCAGCAGAGAAGCCTACCCAATCTTGCATTTACATGCCTAAATGACAGCAAATTCACTCACACAAAAGAATGGCAATTGGCAATGGCATAGCTGGTTGGCCGGTGTCTCTTCCCTCTTCGTGACACATTTCTTTCAAGGTCGCTAGGTAGCCATTGAATATGGAGCACCTGATTCACACTGTAGAAACAATCGATGTCCCTGCCTGCATAAAGCCATAAACCACAGGGCACCATCTAGCAACATGGGCAGCATAATGGGAATGGGTGGTCATCATTCAGGAGACCAGGAACCAAGTGAACAACGTGGTTACGTGGTAGGCACTAGGCAGTACCTAACCTTTGATCCAAAAACATGAAAAAAGAAGAAGAAAGAATAGGCAGAGAGCCCGTGCTGTAGCTGTTCTTGCTTGCTCAGGGTGAAACGAGGCATGAAACAATGAAACAAAAACAATGTCTAACAATCACTGCAGATGGTGGATGGATAGATAGTACAAACTACCAGCAAGAAGAGAGGGGGATACCGATACCTGGTCTATGTATCATTACGTCTCCCCACCAAGAAAAGAACCATTTGGTGTTGCAGATCTACACGAATGCCAAGCAAAATTGGAAGCTTTCCTCCCCAGATTAACCCACAACCTGTCCATTTTCCCATTTCATCTCATTCCAAGAACATGCAGGAACCATTACGCAGAAGATGCAAATCCTTGTTTTATCACTCTGGATTTAAAAAAATAAGAATTATCTCTTCATATTAAGCCCAGCCACAAGGGCACAAATCGATCTTACGGAGTACTTTACAAACACAAATATCCCAATACAACAGAGGCATTAGCAGGCAAGGAAATTAACCAACAAATAGCAGCAATAATAATAGTACTACTTGTAGAACACAGAAGAAGAACAGCTTATTTTAACTCGGCGACGCTAGTAAAGATCCGATCTTTCGTGCCTCCGGCCGCCGCCGCCGTCGGAGGAGGAGGAGGAGGAGGAGCTTAGCCGCGGCAGCGGGTGATGCGGGAGCAGCCGCGGTGGTAGGGGTTGGCCTGGGCGCCGGCGCGGCAGTTGTAGTAGCTGGCGCCGCGGCGGGAGCAGGGGACGCTGTCCCGGCGCAGCGCGCCGTAGCTGATGTACGCGCGGCCGTACAGCACGCGGCGGTGCGCGTCGGCGGCGGCGGAGCCGAGCGCCCCCTCCTCGTCCTCCTCCCCCGCGACGCCGCCGCACTCGCCGACGGTGCCCCTGCACTCGCCTGCGCCGCCGGAGGCGGAGAGGATGCCGAGCTGCAGGTGGTGGTCCCCGCCGGCCAGGGACGCCGCGCCCGCGGACGACGAGAGCGCCGCCGCGGCGAGCAGCAGCGCGAGGAGCGCGAGGTTCTTCCCGGCGTCCATGGCGCGCGCGCGCGGGCGTCCGACGGAATGCGGGCGGCGGCGAAAGCGCGTGGGCGGGGCGGAGGGGGAGCTGAGGCCCTGCCTTCCTGAGCTAGCTGTCTCGCTGCGCTCGTGGACGGTGAGTGGAGAGAGAAAGGGAGGAGAGAGAGGGATAAGCGTGGGTGTGTGTGATGAAGGCGGCGAAGTGGCGATGTGGGACTAAAAAAACGCGGAGGGAAACAGCGCGGCGCGGCTGCCGGCTGCGTGTCTGTGCAGCTGCGGTGCACGACAACTGGACACAACTCATGAGGATTGAGGAGTGCACCCCAAGACAAGGACATGTGTCATGGAACTATGGAAGAGGGAAGAGAAACTCGGGCGATGATAATCAAAGAAGTGGTTCCAGTCATACGTACACTAGCCATGTTTACATGTTCATTGCTTATGACATTAGTTTTGTAAGACGCAGGTGTATTTTGAATATTTTTAGATTTTATTGGTTTTCATTATTTTTTATTATTTTTAATTCATTTTATAGGAGTCAACATTTCTAATGACTAGATTTATTTATGGACCCTCGTCGTGATTTTTTATCGCTTTTTTTAAAAAAAAATTGGCGGTTTTCCTATTTTTATTGATTTTTTTGGTCTTTTCATGGGGTGACGTAGCTACTCACCGGGATGCGCAACGTGGCACAGCCTAGAGGCAGCTTGTTAGCCCTTTTATATATAGATTTAGCCCTTTTATATATAGATAGATTTGTAAGGTTTTAGTGATAAGTAGACGGCTGCGTGTATTTAGTTAAATCGTAGATAATTTTGTTGCTCACCTACAATTTCCTTCTTCGATATTGTCGCGTGTTAGGGTTCGTACTAAGGTTCGAAGTTTCTGAGTCCCCCGAGCTTAGAGGGATGCTAAGGTTGGTGGTGGGAAGAGACTATAGGGTGTGGCAGTGACGCTACCAGAGCAGTGAGATGGTTAAAGGCGGTTGGATAACGGTGGTAGGTGAATCTAACACATGCAAATCAAATAATGGTGCGTGGAACCCGTGTGGCAGCGGGAGGACTGGAGGCACAGTGGTGAGGTGGTGATGGTGTCGCCAAGTGCAGATAGGTGGCCTGGCCGTGGCGCACAAAGTACCTCGGGTAGGAGGGAAAGGTCGTCGTCGAACAAGAAGAAGAAGAAGAAGAAGAAGAAGAAGAAGAAGAAGAAGAAGAAGAAAGGAGGAAAAGGGTGGTGCTGTCATGGAAGAGGAGAGGGAGGAAGAGGGGCGAACCAGGTGAACGTGTTTTGGGAAAAACTCACTGGCTTGCACCGGAGCTACCGCCATGTTATAAAAATATTATGATAAGACTGGCCAACGGGCCGACCTGATTCGGCCCGGTTTGGGCCCAGTTGGTTCGGTTACTATTCAAACCTGGCCAATGGGCGTGGGTGCCGGCCCATGTTCCGTTCGCACAGTAACCGGACCGTGTCGGCCTGGTTTTATATGGGCTGGTTCATTTTAATTAAAAATATCTAAATAAATTAAGAAAAACCATAATATTTCACAAATATACACTATAAATTGCGTAAATACATTATATATCATTAGAAATATATATATATATAAACGAATATTTTTAATTAAATAAATATTCTACAGTGACGAACCGAACCTGGCCAAAACCGACCGAGCCGGCCCGTCACTATACAAACTGAACCGGGACAGCCCGATGGCCTGGTTCGATGAACAATGCGGACCGGTCCGGTTCGGCCTTGTTAGCCCGGCAGGTTTGGGCACCTCTGATTATATTATACTAGTGAATAAAGATCTACTCCCTCCGTTCCAAATTATAGGTCGTTTGACTTTTTTTACACGTACTTTGACCACTCGTCTTATTCAAATAATTAGTGAAAATATGAAAAAACTCAAGTCATTATTAAAGTACCTTTCATGATAGACTAAATCATAACAAAAATAAATTATAATTAAAAAAATTTTTGAATAAGACGAATGGTGAAAGGACGTGTCAAAAAAGTCAAATGGCCTATAATTTGGAACGGAGGGAGTACCAATGTACCATGAATGGCTGGACAGTTGTTCTGCACATTGCCGTGCCCCCGTTCAATTCCATGTGCAGCCACAGGAGCGCTGCTTTGCAGCCTGTGAACAATTTTGGAGCCAAATGAGGTAGAAAATGAACATGACGGAACATGCATGCCACAATAGAATGATTTCGCACTTCGAGTGCAACCTTTTGAGTCACTTGCATGTTACGTATAACATTTTTAATCTTTTCTACTTCTAGAGAGAACGTACGGAATCCTTGAACGCTAGCTATCTACGAATGTTAATTTAACAAATTTTGAGACATGCTAGGCCATGCATGCATAGCTATCATGCTAGACCATGCATGCATAGCTATCTACGAATGTTTTAACCAATTTTGAGACATGCTAGACCATGCATGCATACTTCATTTGCTTAACGCAGGGTAGCCCGCCCAACGAATAGATTTTTGTTATTAATTTGTGTTTTTTTAACTATAACCGACATGGGATCTTTCTTTTAATATGGCATATATAGATTTTATTTCTTTCTTAATCTAGAATTTTAATTAGGATGGACTTTTTTTTAATCTAAACTGTTGCAATCTGATCCACAACATGCCGGCTAATAGACCTAAAGCTGTTGTAGTTCTTGCCGAATACGATCAAAACTTGATCTTCAAGACAGCTTTTCTTGTCAATGTAGTGTTGTCTTTGGTAGCACGTTGATCCTATAGATAGCAAAATCTCTGCATGAGAAAAAGATATACAAGGATTGGGTGGCATGACACAACGGTGCACAAGTTTAGCCTTATCCGAAGCCCGTAAGTCCTAGATAGGCTTGTCCTTACGGTGGACGGCGTCTCGGGTGGCCAGGTTAAATCTAATTAGGAACTCCTGAGCTTCAACCATAGATGGCTTAGGTTAGGATAAGTTAAGTCTAGTCACCCCAAAGAGTCCACCCGTGGTGTCACCTTGAGCCCATGAAGTGAGGTCGGATAGGTCAGCATATGTAATCCAATCCTTAAGAGTTTAGTGTTTAAATTGCATTTCTTGTATTAGAGAACTTATTAATAGAGATGGATCCCGAGAATAGTATTCAATTTATTTTTTTAATTCCAAATGCGATATCAAAAACAATAAGAGTTTGAATTATTTGCTGCATTTAAATTCTTTCAGGGTTATGTGTTGTGTATCTATGCGACCTACCCCATAAAAATACTCCCTCCATTGTGAAATAATAGTCATTTTGGACATTAAGACGGTCTCCAAAATACAACCTTGACCATAAAAAAATTTAAAATTTATTTATAATACAATAAAAATTATATATTAAAAAAAATTCAAGACGAATATATCTATACAATTTTTATGTTCTCAACGTAAATAGTTTAGAAGTTCTCCGTAGATAAAGTTTTAAAACTTTAACTTAGAACAAGTTTAAAACGACTACTATTTCATAATAGAGTGGTATCTCTTAATCATGCTGAGTGGGCACAAGTAACAACGTTTATACTCCCTCCGTTATGAAATAGTAGTCGGTTATATTTATCCTAAGTCAAAGTTGTAAAACATACGTTGCGCAAAAATCCGAGGCGAGTAAAACTAACCGCGATTTTCTTTGGATTTAAGTCAAATGTGTAGTAGCAAAATCTTTTAAATTGATGCCTTCGCTTATCCCCATTACAATTTCATTCAAATATCTCCTCTCTAACAATTTCCCATCAAGTGTAAGCCCATTCGTATTGTCGTCTTTCATGATTGTTCTCGTGTCCCCAATTTTTTCCAAAGCAAGCGGCAATGCTGTCCTGCTCCTGCCTGGCCGTTTATTTATCTCGAGGGACAGCATCAGTCCAGTCCAGATTGTCACATGGCGATACCTGTCTTCTCTGCCTGTGAGGCTGTCCATCACATGCAGCCCGTTTCACATGAGTATATATCATAGCCAGCTTCAAATCCATTTACTTATAGAATCTAAAAATAAACAAATTCACATACTTATATTTCGGAAATATATTGCCCCTCTAATTCCAAAACACTTGATGTTTTTAGACTTGTTCCAGTTAAAGTTTTAAAGCTTTTATCTATGAAATGGTCTTAAACTATTTGGATTGCGGCCATGAAAATCATACGACTAGATTCTTTTAAAATGCATTTCCATAATATGGTATTTTTAATTTTAGTGAATTTTGTTTAAAAAAATGCAACAGAAATTAGTAGTCAAAGGTGCATGTATTTTGAAGATCATGTCAACATATAAAATGTCATATTTTCATATTTTGGAGGGACCGAGGGAGTAACCGGAATTGCAAAGCATGTTTGAGAATACAAGAATTCAACGTAAAGTAACTCAATATCTCTAAGTCTAATTAAGCCTAATATCTCTGCTGTGGAGTTGGCTTGTATTGGTCATTTCACCTTGATCCAGAGAACCAATGGATGCATAACTCACACATCTACTTAAGAGAAGTTGTGACATAAAAATTAGAATTGTATAGCCCCATCAGACAAAAGTCATTCTCTCCGGTTCTTGAAAACATGACATTTTACATATGTCCTAAGTCAAAGTTTAAAATGTTTATTTATAAATATTTTTTGATCTATTTGGATTGAGCACATAAAAATTATACATATAGATTCATCTTTAAACACTTCCATAATATCAATTTTTTTATGGATTTTAAAAATAAATGACATATATAATTGGTGATTAAAGTTAAAGCGTCTTGTTTTACGAACCGGAGTGAATAGTTTGTTAGTTTTGCATTTGCGTTGTTATAAGCTTATCCTTTGCATAGAGATCAGATCAACAACTAAATTATCTAGTTTATATCCCTAGTCAACCGAGTTGTTGGTCTCAATGTACAAATTATTTTCTAAATTGGTTCATATATTCATATTGAGTAAAATACACAGGCGGTCTCTAAACTATTAGTTGATTCTTATATAGGTCCCCAATCTATAAAACTACAGTTTTGAGTCCCTAATCTTTTTAGCTGGGTCCGTCCCGGTCCAAACTTGCCACGTGACAATCCTAAAGCTGACGTGGCGCTAACATGTCATGTAAAATAGTTTTAAAAAGGAGGAAATCATTAAAAATACATAAAAATACGTGGAAATCATTAAAAAAATGAAAAAATTCATAAAAATGTAGGAAAATTATTTTAAAAATCATAAAAAGGAAAAAAGGAAAATCATTAAAAACATATAGAAAATATAAAAAGAATCATAAAAAATACGAGAAAATCATTAAAAAAGAGAAATCAATAAAAAAATTCGTTAAAAAAGCATAAACATATGAAAAAAATCATAAACATATTAAAAAGGAACATAAAGACAGTGTGGTCGCCTTTAATCCCTCTATAGTTGTAAGCGCAAGACCTCTAGCACTGTGACGTATGAGAGCCCTCAAGTGCTACTTTTTCTTAAATTTTTAATGAATTTTCCTAATTGTTTTACTTTTTACTGTATTTTTTATGATTTCTAAAAAATTTTAAGATTTTTTCTAAATTTTTAAAATAATTTATGTAACATGGGCGGCCATGTCAGGGCCACGTTAGCTGTAGGGCTGTCACATGGCAGTTTTGGACCGAGACGAACCCACATAAAAAGATTAGGGGCCCAAACTGCAATTTCATAAATTGGGGTCTGGATGAGAATTGATTAATAGTTTAGGGGCCGCCTATGCATTTTACTGATTATATTTATTTAGAATCTGTTACTATGCACGGCCAATAGACTAATAGAAACGAAAAAAAAAAAGATGAGTTAAAGGCACGAATGGTCACTGACCAGCTAGAAACGTACACTAAAAAAACAGTCGATTCTTTCTGCGCCAGCTGCGCTAATCAGTCCTTTAAAATCATAGCTCATGATTTTGATAAGCTTACAGACACACCTAATTAATCAGTTTTTAAAACGTAAAGCACAAACTTGGGCCGCATGGGTGTGAATTCCTCTATGTAGATAAGGCCCATGCTGTGGTACCATATATCCTTGGGCTATAAATCTCAAATACATTTTCACATGGGCTTTCCTGAGAAATGCACATGCCTGATGCCTCAAATTCCATATGGATTAATTGCATTCCAAAGAAGAATATCCACATGGATTGGATTTGGGGCTTTGCTCCAACCACCGTAATTTTTCGGTAATGCTACTTGAGGGCCCGGCCCATCCTTCTTGCATCCTCACATCCTCCCCTCCGCTCATCTCTTTGTAATGATCTTCTCTCCCTCACCCCAAGCTCCCCCTCCTCCCAGGGGCGGATCCAGGAAAACAAATCGCTAGCGTCGTCGGGGTCATTTTAACACTAAATCGCTATGTTTAAGCTTCAAATTGTAGGTTTATATGTATATATACTAATAGGGTATCAATAAATAAGAAGGGCTTGTCCGAATGGCAACATAGTTACTTGACCTCGGTGCTAACATTGTAGATCCACTTCTGCCTCCTCCTCCTCTTCTCTTGCTCACCTCCTACTCAGCTTGCCTTGTAAAACATCACACACTTAGTCTGAAGATCCTTAAATAACTATTGTAACACTTTTCGTAAACGTGTTTTACACATGAATGCAAAAATATTTCGGTAGTTCTTGAGCTTTGTTCATGTAGTTCATTGCTCGTGTTTGAAAAATGTTTGCTTTTCCTATAGATCGGACATCCAATCCATCCATAGTACCTCTCATTTTTTTTTTAAAAAAAAATCCTACCATTAAATTATTCAATTTGGTTGTTAGGTCTTTAAACAAGGAATCCATGTTTGCAAGTGTCAGCAAAATGTCATGTTCGTTTGGTTTGGTACCGTGGATAATGCTTGCAGCAGCTATGCTTACCATTATTAGATGATGAACTGGTGTTGTTAGTTAAACGAATCATAGTACTTCACTACTCCCTTCCTAATCAATCAGTTGGCAGATCTTCCATAGATAACAATTGGACCAAGTTAATCAATTAGTCTCGATTACGCTACGTCACTATACAGCGTTTAGCGTTTTAGGCCATGTCACCCACTGATTCTGGGCCGTCCGATCAGACCGCGTGGCTGCTTCATGGCCGTCGAGGTGGTGGTGGTGGTGATAGAAGAGATCGACGGCTCCGACGAGCAACTTGGCCGGTGAGCTCGCGACACCGGCCGCTCTTCGACGGCACAAACTTGGAGCACTTCTAGCGTGTGAGCTGAACGGTGCCCGATGCTAGGAAGGCTTCACTAGATAGTCTGAGAAGTAGGCCAACTTCATTTGATTTATTTTTTTAGAGGCAGAGCTCTCGGTCTTGGACATGGTTTCTTGCTAGAGAAAAAAAAAGACGGTAGAAGTTAAAGCATTTAACTTTTCGATTCGAAGATAAGTAGATACTCTATGTAATAAGCTATTTCCTCCGTTCCAAATTGTAGCTCACTGTTGATTTTGGAAACACGCCTTTTTGACCATTCGTTTTATTCAAAATATTAATGCAAACACGTAAAAATATAAGTCATGCTTAAAGTATGTTTAATGATAAAATAAATCACAACAAAATAAATAATATTTACATATTTTCTTGAATAAGACGAATGGTCAAATAGAATATCCAAAAGTCAACGGTGAACTACTAGGAGGAAGTAATTAATCATTGGTTGACCTTGCGCGGCCACGCTGCTTCGTTGCTTCCAGAAATTACGGTTGTCGCTGTCTCAAGTCAAACAACTATGGGCCTGCTTGAGATTTTGTCCGTTAATTGTTCTAGATCCTGTGCTCGACTTTTCTCTTAGCCGACATTGTTTGTTGACCTTGCACTCTTTTATTCATGTTTCGGTTCGATTTATTTGAGTCAAAAACTAGAAGCCTCACTTAAAAAATTATTTAAAAATATTTTTAAGATCTTTGTAAAAAAAAATTCTACAAGATATTACACTGATTGGTTTGTAAAAAATAATAAATTTTGATTCAACCAAACAAAATCAAACCAAACCGCGGATCAAAGAAAGACCTCGATGAAGCTAGACTTCAAGATAAGCGGTCCCACGGTTGATAAATTTCATTGGCAGTTTTGAATTTTCAATAAACATATTTGAAAAAGTAAAATATTTAGTTTTTGAAAGAGAAAATTGATTTCCTTTTTCAATAATGCCTCTCGCTTAAAACCTATAAGTTCATAAGATGAAAAGTTGAGGTTTCCAACATGTTTAATTCCTGACGAAGTCATAAAGATTTACTAACCTAAAAACACATGCTTGCAACCAAGACATCCTAGCCGGGCCGCCAAATAGAAAATAGGGTTGGATTATTCAAACTTGGATTATGGGACTTGGGGTTCAACTTTATCCAGACAGTCCAGCTTGGCAAGCAAAACCATGAATTATAAGATTGAATTGCAAAGAGGATATATACTACTATATAACAGCATGTAGTGTTCCTTTCTCTCTCTGTCTTTTAGAAAGAGAAAAAAGAAGCTAATAGCAGTAGCAGCAGCTACTAAACGCGTGGCAGTTTTTTTTAGATGAGCTTCATGGCCCAAAAGCTCTTTTCGTTGCAGTACAACTTGGTGATCAGTGTTTGAACAGCTAATGACGGTGCAGAAGAATCGAATAATTATTAAGCACGACGAGTACGTGATTCCCTCTGTTTTAGCCTGTGGATCTTTGTAATTCTCGAGCAATAATTAATATATTTCCATGCTCGATTCTATTGAATACTGAATGTGATCATACAAAAGGACTTTGCTTGATTTATCATATTGAATATTTTTTTCACGATGTTATTGCTTCGGTCTAACGTACAAACTGCATTAGGCTAGAATTAGAGGCCAAAATTTAGAGTGGAAAGGTCATCACGGAAAATCTGTAGTGCCAAATGTAGGTCCATGAGTAGAGGAAGGAAAAAGAAAGAAATTGAATACCTCTCTTGCGAGTTGTGAGAGGCCTATGGTGTGATATCGATATGTCACTGAAGCATGATTGCGTCCATAATAGTGCACGGTGCAATTATACAAAGTAATCAATAGCAACAAAGATGTGGCACACATCGAGCCACCAGCAAGGCAGTTGGCAATAACGTACTAGGACTTGTATCATAATTCATAATATGAAGTATTTTATGCTATTTCGTGGTAGGACTTGTATACACTTTGGAGTTTCTCAAGATCCAAGGTCACGAGGACAGAAGCTGTTAAAACTACGCTTTCTAACGCAGCCCCCGTATTCTTCTGCTTTGACGAGACGAGAGCCGCGAGGCAAACACCTCCAAAAATCAAGAAATCTCGCGTCCTCCCACTCCTCCCTCTCGCCATGGCCGGCCGCCTCCTCGCCCCTCTCCTCCTCCTCCAGCTCCTCCTTCCCGCGCCTTCGCCGGCCTACGCGGCGGCGGCGGCGGGGTCCGGCCGGTGCCCGAGGCCGGAGGAGATGCCGCCGCCGTTCCTCGCGGCGCTCCGGCCGACCTGCCGCGCCTCCACGGAGGGGCATCCGGCCGACGAGGTGAGCGCCCCCGGGGGGGACTCTGCTCCTGGTTGTTTTGCTGCGTGGATTGACCTGCCACCGGATTCGACCCGGATTGTTTGGTGAATCGGGTGGCTCGTCCGTACTGTTCTTGGTGGATCTCCCGTTGTGTTCGTCTTTCGGTGCTGATGCCGGTAGCACACAGAATCTTGATGCTCTTTCGATGTCAAAAAAAATCTCGGTTAGGCAAAATTTATTCCCATTTATGTGGGGGAATAATCTGGGGGAAACTGGTGTTTTTCCTTTATTTTCAGGCGAATTTATTAGCAGTAATAGTCAACACAGGAATATCAGGATACGGTAGGTACTAGGTAGGCTCTTACTTCTGCATCAAATCGGCGTTTGTTCTTAGTTCCTTTGCGCTCCCGGCTCCTCAAAAAAAAAATCTCATTAAACAAAGTTTCCGTTTTGAATTCCATTGCATCATTCATTGGTTCAAGGTGCTTGATTTCATGTATTTCTTTATTGTATCTTTTAGTTGATTAATGTTCACTTTTCTGTAGTTTATTATGCCTTATCGTGCTTGATGGAACGGCGCTAAAGATCATTTATTTACACTGAACATTCCTCATGGGAAGAAAAATAAATTCATTTACTGCAGAAATCATGGAGATGCTTACACTGAATAAGTCTAGGGTCACGAAGAAATAGTTTTCTTGATTTTAGGGTGTTACACCTTACAATTAGACTGCCGCTAACTTTGCTTTGTATTCAGATTTGGGCCAAGAGGCTTAAATGTGTCAGGGAAGTGTGTCTTATATATGGAATATTGGGAGTTTAAATCCTACTTGTGATATACTACTGATGGTGGAGATGACAGCCGATAGGCCAATATGATGACAGTGCATAGTAGTTCTGTGAAGTGCCTAGTGAATCTTCCGTGTTATGGGATTATTTGCAGGATTCACTGCCATTTGCCAACATTATCTGGTCACGAATTTTTTGTGTGAATTTTTTTTCTGGGTTAGTTTGGTTATGTGGTGTATAATCATATAGTGCCAACGTGATTTTGGCAGGCTAATGGAGAGGAACTTGTCAAAGAGTTGGGTGGAAAGGCTGAGTACACTGCTGTCCTCTTCTATGCATCATGGTGCCCCTTCTCACAAAGAATGAGACCAGTCTTTGATGATCTTAGCTCAATGTTTCCACAGATTAAGCACTTGGCTGTAGAACAGTCCAATGTCATGCCATCGTAAGACCCAAATGTGTAGTGGTGCTCTTGTTATTTTTCTTAACCATCTTTCCAGTAATATGACCAACTGTCGTAACTAATACCTCGTTGTGTACATGATTTGCAGTGTTTTATCAAGATATGGTGTCCGTAGCGTTCCTTCTGTACTCATAGCTCATGGATCATATGCATTTTGGCCTCTCGGTTCAAATGATATCGACTCACTGGTCAATTTTTACACTGCTGTAACTGGTAATTAAGCTTCTCAGTGTTTGTCATGCATTTAAATCTGCAGTTGATGAGCCAGTAATGGATGTACGCTGTTGTAATATCAAATATAATTGAACTGTCTGGATGAAAGATGGCACCACTAAAAAAATGACAATAATAATTCTATGGATGAAAGATGGCAATAATAAACTATAAATCTATAGATGAAAGACGGCAAGAACAATTCTATGGACAGTTAATAATTTGTTTGCACAGATGCAATTGCCATCATTTTTCCATGTCTCGACCAGTATTGCTGTTAGATGTTTGCACCGTCACTTGTTAGTCAAATTTGAAATTGAGTATATTCATGGAAATTTCGAAAGTAGGTGGTGATATTTTTGTTCTGTTTAATGGGGAGTTTGTTTATTGCAGGGCAAGAACCAATTGCATATATTGGTCCGAAGAAGTGGAGCACAGCTAGAAGCAAATATTATGTGAAACTATGGAATAGCTCAGTTAGTGAATTGGTGAAGAGTGAGCCCTACCTAGCATTCAGCATCCTCTTTATCTGCTTAAGGATATTCTTGTTCTTCTTCCCGAGGTTCTTCGCTTGCATCAAAGGCTTCTGGACCCAATATTTTCGACACATCAACCTTGGTATCCTTGCCAAATTGACCCAGCTGCTCGAATGTGTTCCTCATGCGGTGGATGTAAGGAAGATTTGGAGCAAGTGGAGGCTCATGGTTGGAGCGATGAACACCAGGGTCTGGGCATCATCTCTAGCTTCTGTATCGCTTGGCGGACAGTCCTCCCCCCGAGCTGCTGTTTTGGATTGATAGATTCAGAATTTAACAGCGGGGACAGCACGTACAATCGTTGAACAACAATGGATGTAGAAGCTCCTGTAACTCACATGAGCGTGTAGTGACAGATCAGATCTTTGCTCAGAAGAAGAATACATCTTGTTCGTAGCATGTAAATCTTAGGGATACTTCTGAATCTTTGTAAATCACTATGTAACTTAATCGTGGGCACCCATTCTCATAATCCGGACTGGGCCTAGTTTTGAGCAACAGAACACTCAGCATTAAGTCCTTAGTCCTTGCACATTTTCTTGTGCAATCTTGCGATTGAGGTCTATTCATTCATTCATTTGTACGCAGTAAGAGAAAAGGGCATTTTAAGTAGTGTCTCCATATAATACTGCCAGGTACAAAATGTAAAGTTTGTGTTGATGAATTCAACAAGAACTCCGAACCTAAACAGAAACAGGTACATATTTAATTTCATTGGACATAATGGTATCTAGCCAAATCGATTTTGTCCTTACTAGAAGAGGGATAGACAAGCTTGTCTAGACTGTAAGGTGATAGTTGGATAGTGTGTTGTACCTCAACAAAAGCGTGTGTTGGTCGACTTTCACTTTCAGGTTCGTGCATGCCGAGAGGAGCGCACAAAAATAGCGAGAACAAAGTGGTGGAAGTTCGAGGGAGAGGCACAGGTCTTTAAGGAGAGGGTTATAGATTAAGGTCTTTGGAATGAAGGAGGAGACATAAACAGCATGTGGACGAAGATGGCAACTTAAGTGGCTTCGGAGATGTTTGGAGTGACCAAAGGAAGTAGTTGCAAATTCAAGTAGACTTGGTGGTGGAACGAAGATGTACAGAAGGCTATTAAGGAGAGAAAGAATATTACCGACTCTTACACCTTGATAGCAGCATGGACAACATAGGAAAGTACAAATTGACGAGAAAGACAGTAAAGAGAGCTGTAGGCGAAGCAAGAGGCTGGGCCTACGAGGAATTTTACCAATGGGCAATGACTTGGTACGAAGAAAAGAGAAAAGGACATCTATAGGATAGCCATGTCTCGTGAGAGGAGGGCGAGGGACTTCAACCAAGTTAAATGTATCAAAAATAAGACACACCAACCACTAGTGAAAGACAATGTGATTAAGAATAGGTGGCAAGAGTACTATGACAACTTATTCAATTGTACATGATAGTTTTACCATCAAGTTCAGGGATGGGAACATCAGTTTGTTACCGATGACAAGGACGTGCCCAAACTTTCACCTCTTGATTTCCTCATCTGCAGGAGCAATTTCCTCGATGACAGTGGTGACTCCGATTGAGGAGCTACCCTCTTTGTTTTCAGCTTCAAGCAAGAAACCGTACGAGGAAGCTCAGCAAACCTTTCATCAAGTGCTCTTATAATCCACAGAAGTTGGGACTGAACTATCACTCTCAACTGATTCATCGATCTTGCTCACTTCGCTCTCCACTACAGCTGTGCTATCGATCTCCTTATCCTCTGCTGTAGAGATACCAATTTCAAGTGATTCAACATTGCTTGCTTCAGATTTCAGTCTCCTTGTCCAGACTCCAGATTGATAAGTTCCTGCTTCAGCATACAGTCAGTACCTAGTAGGCCAGTACTCACTGTTGCTCCAGCAGCTGCTAGTGCTTTCAGAACTATATAGTCTTTTCCCCTCTGATCCAAGAATGCAGAGATATCCTTGTTCCTGCCGAAAGCTAACTCAAATGCTTTGGTCCCCTTGGAACATACGTTTAGGGCCTGTTTCGTTTGAGAAATTTGTGAGAATGAAATGGGAATTTAAACAGGTGAATTGCAAAATCTCTTGATTGATGGGAATTGGAGGAGGAAATATGAATTTAATTAACCTTCCTGCCTTCCCTACAAAATTGACGTCTCGCTAGTTCCGCTTTTCCTTCCCTTTCCCCGCGAGTGACAAACACTTTTGACAAAGAAACAAAGTAATTGTACTTTTAATTGGCATGTGGGTCTCATAAGTAGAAGTAGGTTCAATACATTGTAGTAAAATGCATCTAATTCAGTTCAAAAATGCATCTATTTTTTTTATGGTTAATACATCTAATGTTGAGATTCGCTTGTTTTTAATATTTTTATACATATATAAAGCCTTATTTCGATGGTTCGTTGTACTTTAAAACCATGGCAGCAAATGAGAAGCCCGAAACAGATGTGCAACCATACCATCTTCTCAAACAGGTTTTATGCACTTTACGAATTCATGTTTAAAATACGTTTATCAGGCTAAGCTCAGCTCATTAAACTTTTTCCTCCATTTTTTCTATAAAAACTATTTCCTCCGTTTACAAATATTTGTGTGTTCCTAACAAAAAGATTCTACAATATATGCTGGCCTGGATTTTTCGAGACACGTTTTATTCTCTTATTCTAGCAAAACAATTAATTATTTTTAGGGGTGTGAGAATTGTCCTTCGGCAATCCTAATGGTGACATATACGGTTGTAAAAACTTACAATATTAGTCACCTAGCTTCGAACCCCCACTGGAAAATTGAAGTCTTACTTTTGAGGGTGAATCATAGCTATAAGACAAAAATCATGTATATCGGATCATGCATCATGATCTACCATCAGATGGTTATGACTGAACAATTAGACGCCACTTGAACATGACACTGGAGACCTGACAATCAGCTCATGTGCAGGGTCGTAGATCCAAGGGGAAACTCCTTGATTACTTGCAGAAGATGGCAAACCAAGTTACAACAGTTCCAGAGCGTTGGAAGCTCGGAGCTCGAGTCACAACAGCATTTGAAGACACTACACGCTACATGGTTGAGTCATCGGAGAGCATAACTCTTTTCGCCGGGAACAATTTATGGTTGTTCTAAGATTTCTACAGCAGGGCCACGAAAGAGGAGGCTCAATTTCTGTTTTCCATCCCTGAGTTGATTTATTCGTCAGGTGTGCTCTCCGTGTTTGTATCTTTGCCCTCTGTGCCATCTTCAGCAGTTTCCTGTAGCCATAAGAGCAGAAGGTCAAGTAAAATACTAGGTAATTATCCCCTAAGCAACCAGGTTTCGCTCCGAGCATGTAAAATTCCATTGTAGTACTTGGCGCATGTTCAATTATCTTTGAATTTCAAAATGAACTGTGCAGGTTCTCTTTTTGCCCAGTTTACCGACTTCATTCAAAAGAGAACAGTCCCCAAGTTCACTGCCACAAGAACATAAATCAGAGCTACATATTCACTAGTCACTACCAGTTCTCAATCTCAACTAATATCTGTTAACACATGTTGCCCAAGGGTGATCAGATGAGGTATTTTGTTCCTCTATTGATTTTTTTTTTTTGTATTGAAGACGCTCTAAACAAATAGCAGAAGTACACAACAGATCATGCAGAGTTTTTGTACAATACCCTTCATCCTAAACTAATAACAGAAAGACAGGAAAATCTTGCACTATCAAGCTCATTTACATCTTCAATATAAACATCTAAGGCAAAAAGCGTCATACCATATAAATTGAGAAATTCTACAATCTCAATTACTCATGAAAGTATTCACAAACCAGTGTCAAAAGAGTTCAAAAAAGGAAATTTTAACACGTAACAAGACAAATCATTGCCAATCTGCTCTATATATCCAACATCAGATTACTTACATTCTTTCCCTCCTTGACACCTCTGCTTTCGTCATTATCTTCTGAATTATCATCCAGCTGAAAAAAAAGAGGATAAGGGAAGCAAATATCAAGGAACCTTTCCATTTAATTAAGTGCATATTATAATCTCATCTTATTAAAATACAAGTCGCTTGACTATCCTATGGTTGAAATTAGTTGTATGCCCAAACAATCATTTCATAAGCCAGACAATTTTCAAATGGATAAATTAAGCTAGAAAGATACTTACTTTCAGGTTCCCTACGCTAGCTGACACACCCTCACTTGTATTTTCCTCCCCACTTCCTTTGTTTCCATCACTTTCAGTTCCATCTTGTAGCTGAAAGAAAAAAGGGTTTATACAGGTTGAATGTTAAAAAAGTAATAGCAGTGATTCAACTAAAAAACACCATCACGAATGTCAAAGAGTAATTACCCCCAAATTCTTCAAACTAGTTGACACATCTTCCTGTTGCTTCTTAAGGGTGGTCCTCAGTTCTTGAAAATCCTTGAGGATAAAAGAAGAATAAACATTTTGTAAAAAACAAAATTATGAAGATGGATATTTGAAATCTTTGTCGAATATAGGAACATATCCTTACTGATCTGAGCTGCTCTATTTCACTATTGAGTGCACTTTTGATATCGGAAAGTTCCTGCAGAACAGATAGAAACAGGGAGATAACTAACTAGTACACAAATTGCAAGAACAGTATATGGCATGAGTACTAACTTAGAATTAGTTTGCCTATACTCAGGATAGGACATTTTTTTTAGGAACAAAATGTATTTGCAACTTACTCGGAAGGTTACACATGTTTTTTGAATTACATTTACTTGCAACTAAATCTACAAACACATTGAATCATCTGATAAGAAAATGAAAGCTGTAACTGTTGTTTTATTATCCTCGAGTGAAAGGCTCCTAGGTAAGAGAAGAATACAATTTTATTTTACTAAGATATCTCTAGTGAAATGTAAAGCTTTTCTAAAAAACATAATTGAATCATCTATCAAACCTGACCCAAAATTTAAAAAAAACTGTAATAAAAAACTATTCTAAAAATCAGGCACCGGTACAATAATCCTGGGCACTAAAAATTGGTCGGTAGAATTCAGGATTTTTTTATGATACAAACATAATATATAGCATCAAGCAAAGTGCGTAGAAGCTCACATTTTTGTATTTCTTCACTTGAGTGTCTAAATTGCTCCTCCAATTCTGCAAATCCTATATATATATATATATCGTAATAACTTCGTATAGCATACATTATACGAAGTTATACGAATATATATATATATATATATATATATGAAAAATACATA
>SPJY01000075.1:1003148-1172779 GCA_005191435.1 Raddia distichophylla
CAGAGCACGTTGATGCTAAGTGAAGTGAAAATTGTGAGCATAAGTGATGACTCTAATAAGGTTAGAGAAGTCTACTGTAACACAACGTCAATGCTATCTTCTTGTTCATGCATGCTTTTTTGAGTCCATTGAAATACCATGTCGCCATATCATACGTATCTTGAAGGGTGCAAGATTAAATGAATTACCACTCCATTATATCATAAAAAGATGGGGGAAAAGAGTAATAGGTAAATTTCCTTTATATTTATATGAACTAACACTCTACTATATCTTGCTCTTTCTATTTGTATTGAACTAATGTTAAATTTTGTTTCATAGGGGTATTGGCTATGATGATGAAGGCAACATTCTAGGAGAGACTCCCACTGACTCCTTGGATGTAGATATGAGAAGGATGGCTTCGTCGGCACAAAACAAGTTTGAAGATCTCCTTCAAATGGCTAAGGCATCTAAAGATGGCATGGATTTTTTATTGAGTAGTTTGGACAACATTGAGGCACCATTGTCAATCCTAGTTCCCTCTTACTCTCGTACTAGGCAAGAAGAGCATGAGGCTTTCATCGGTTGTACAATTTCAAATGAAGTTGATGTCCACCCACCTACCGATATACATACTAAGGGGAGATGCAAGGGAATTCTTGGACATGGGGACAAGAAGAAAAAGAAAGGTGGGGTGTCGAAAAAGATGAAAGCCAGAGGGACACACATATGCAAGACTTGCAATAAAGTTGCATTGCATGATAGTCGCAATTGCCCAAACAAACAATCCCAAGCTTCTTAATTTTTCTTTGCCCTGCCTATTGTTTGAAGGCAAAATGTGGACGTATTTGCAGAGTGGAGTGGCCTTTTGGATTGTTCTCAGTGCCCAGCTCAATGCCATTTTGTTCTCTGGTTTTTGTCAAACAGTGAAGTTTCAGGTTTTTGTCAAATAGTGAAGCCTCATATGTGTGTTCATCTGTGCTTACACATAGATGGTTAATTTAGCATTGAGTCTTTTTGTGTGTTCATCTAAATTTTATTGTACCAAACAAACAATATTGCCAAAATGCCATTTCTTCTACAATGTGTGTAACAGTTGTGTGTTCATGTGTGTGCTCAACTGGTTAATTTCATTGCGTAACAGCTGCGACATTGATTCGAAAAATCATATTGCTCTGAATCTCAACCATTTAAAATCACACACCATATATACAAAAAAGTTCTGATTCTTACAATCTGGCATGCTTACAATGTTTACAATCTGGCATACATTCAACATGACTGAAAATTTCAAAAAGCAAAATACAATTTGTGCCTCCAACATCAACAATCCGTGCCCCAACAATCTGGTAACAATCTAGCATACATCCAACATCACTCAAAATACAATTTGACATGCATTCATCATCACTGAAAATACAATCTGACATGTATCAACCCGCGAGGAGCAGCCGGCGTCGAGGAGCTCGTCGATGGAGAGGAGTCAGAGAGCACGACGCTAGGGGGTGCGCACGGCGTCGAGGAGCTCGTTGACGGAGAGGCCAGCCGACGGCGGGGGTAGGCGAGCCCACGGCGGGGGACCACGCCGGGGGTAGGCTAGCCCAGGGCGGCGAAGAAGGCCACGGTGGGGTAGGGGAGCTAACCCTAGACGATGGGGGATTTGGGGGTGACTGTAGCGATCCCCTCACCTGGGAGCTGCAGCGATCGTGGGAGGAGGAAGGACTGTAGGCGCAGGGGTGAATGAAAAAAGGCCACTTGCAGCTGGATTTGGTTCGGATGGCTAGGATTTCACCTGCTGCTTGGTTGCACAGCAGTCGGACCCTTTCCTTGTTTTTGATAGTTCTCTAGAGTCTAGACCCCTCCCAAAACCCTTTGCAGGGGATCCCGCCGCCCCAAGACTCACCCACCTGCAATCCAGAGTTTTTCTGTTCCCCTCCTGTTCCTGCTCCTCCATGGCGATAGGAAATGGGGTTCGAGAATGTGATTTGTGGGCTTGATCCCCTGATTAAGCTGCACATTGAGTCGGGTCCTTGTGAAGCAGGAGAGTGGCTGGGTGAGCTCGTCCGCTGTGAGGCTTTTTTCTCACGGGCGGCTAGGGCTTTGGCGGGCAAGGGGCGGAGCTAGGCGTAGGCTTGCTGCCGGTGCTGGTGGTGCTGTGTGTAGCTGAGGTGGCTCTCTCATGTCGTCCAAGGTGAAGGAGATCCAGAGGGAAGAGGAAGCTGAGGAGCTTGAGCATGGCTCGAAGCAAAAGTGGGGTCCGAGAGGGCCAAGTCAGGAGGGTGAAACGGAGAGGGTCTCAAACCTTTTTGGGAAGATGAATTTGACCAGCAAGGAGACAAAGAGGCTTCTGCTTAAGGATGCTAGAGACGAGGATCTGGCAGGCTCGAAGCATGCGCTGATTGGCAAGGTAATTTCGCCAAATCCCTTGCATATCAGGACTATTTTGGGGGCTATGAGGCCAGCGTGGGGGAATCCTAGGGGCCTTGAGGCTCGTTCTGTGGGGGAGAATCAATTTGTCGTTGAGTTTGAATCGGAAAGAGATAAACTGAGAGTGCTGAATGGTTCTCCTTGGTCAATGGGGAGGTATGCTATTGGAAAACAAGCAGTGGTGCTGCAAGAATATGATTATGATTTAAGACCATCAGATTTTGTTTTTGACAAGCTTTCTATCTAGATTCAAATCTTGAATCTCCCGCTGGGTTTGAGAAATGAGCGTTGGGGCAGGGAGATTGCTAGCATGATTGGTGATGTGCACAAGGTCCATGCTGATGAGAAAGGGAGAGCCCTCGGAGAGGAGCTAAGGGTCAGAGTTTCGATCCCAATGAATGAACCGCTAAGCAGGGGGGTCATTGCTTACTCGTCAAGAAGGCAACAGGAGGAATGGTATGATATAGTTTATGAAAAGCTTCCTTATTTCTGCTTCTCCTGTGGGATTATTGGCCATTCTGAGTTGGAATGCCCAAACCCGGCATTGAGGGATGAAAAGGGGGGCCTGCCCTACAGCGATAAACTTCGGGCAATAGAGGATAGAAGACGTTTGGGACATCTAGACCAGCACAGCCAGGGGGACAGATCAACGAGGCGTTCACCAAGCTCGGGGCTTAGATCAGCAAGTGGAAGAACGAGCAAAGAGACTGATACATCTTGGCAGGGGTCCGAGGATAGACAGGGGACTGGCAGGGACAGTGAGGAGGTTTCTTCCCCAGTAAAACCATACAGAGATAAAGGGAACAATATGCAGTTGACTGAATTGGCGAAGGATCTATTCCCGTCAGGTCCAAAGGGAATTAGACAAAATTCAAAGAAGCGGAAGCCAATGGATCAGAAGGATGAGCAGTGCAAGCAAAAAACAGTTTTGAAAATGTTGACCTTGGGTGCTATAGGAGACCAGGGCAGCCAAATCGAACAAGAGGATGAAGGAATCATCAGAGGGACCAACAAAGAAGGTGCAGCGAAGAAAGTTCGAATGATTAACGCGGGGCTGACGGATCAGCCCCGCGAGACACAATGAAGCTTATCAGTTGGAACTGCCGGGGGCTTGGGAACCGGCCGGCAGTTCGGGGGCTTCTGGACCTCCAGAAGCAAGAAGAGCCCGATGTAATTTTTTTGAGTGAAACCAAAAAGCTAGTTGCTGACATGGATGTTTTTCGATGGAAATTGGGCATGCCGTGTATGTTGGCGAAAGATTGCAAAGGAAAGAGTGGGGGTCTGGCTTTATTTTGGAAAAAGGAGATAAGCCTAAATCTATTGAGTATGTCCAGTATGCATATTGATGTTGAAGTGGTGGCTGAAAATGGTCAGAATTGGAGGATGACAGGGGTGTATGGTGAACCGGACAATGACAAGAGGGATATTACTTGGAAGCTTCTCAGAATTTTGTGTCACCACTCTCACTTGCCTTGGCTTTGCTTTGGTGATTTTAATGAGATTCTTCATCAGAAGGAGAAAGAGGGGGGTAAACCAAGAGCTCCAGGTCAAATGGAGAAATTTAGAGAGGCGCTTGAATTTTGTAAGTTGTCGGAAATTCAGTTCAGGGGTGACTCATTCACTTGGTGCAACAACAACCATAAGGCTGACAAACGCATAAGAGAAAGACTTGATCGAATGGTGGCCTCTCAAAGGTGGCATGACTCCTATCCAATGGCTGAGGTTATTCACAGTGAATTTAGGCACTCTGATCATAGGCCTCTTGTACTCTGCTGTGAGCCAGAGGACAGAGTGTTGAAAGTCAGAAGAAATCATGACAGATTCAGATTTGAAGCAAAATGGGCAGTGGAGGAGGACTGCAAAGAGATTATCAAGCAAGCTTGGGAAAACAGCCTAGAGGAGGACCAGAACAATGTGAGGTCCAGCATTAGCAGAGTTGCCAGTAGTCTCAGAAGGTGGGATAGAGGGAATAGGGGTGATCAATTGGGAGACATCAAAAGATTGAGAAAGAAGCTTGACATTCTCAGAACGGGGCCAATCTCTCAGAACAGTCTGAATCAAGAGCAAGTTTTGAAAGAGAAATTGATGAAAATTGAGAACCAAAGAGACATTTATTGGCGTCAAAGAAGTCATGCTTTGTGGCTCAATGAAGGAGACAAGAATACGAAATACTACCATGCCGTTGCGACGGAGAGGAGAAGAACCAACAGAATTACTAAGTTGCAAAAGGAGAGCGGGCAATGGGTCCAAGGTGACGAAAACATGGCCGAACTAGTTCATGAAGCCTATAGTGCCTTATTTAGCTCGAGCAATACGGGTGTGGATACCCAATTCCTAAGTCAAGTGCAACCAAAAGTCACTAATGACATGAATGAGTTCCTTTCAAAGACTTTCACAGAGGAGGAGGTCAAAGAAGCTGTTTTTCAGATGGGGGATCTTAAAGCCCCTGGACCGGATGGTATGCCAGCCTTGTTCTACAAGAAATATTGGGATATTGTGGGTGACAAAGTTGCAAAGGAGGTGCTAGTAGTGCTGAATGGTGGTCAGATGCCGAGTTCATGGAATGAAACTGAGATTGTGTTGATCCCGAAGGTGAAATGCCCAAAAAAAGTTAAGGGAATTCAGACCCATTAGCCTATGCAATGTAGTGTACAAAATGGTGGCTAAGGTGATGGCCAATAGATTCAAAAGCGTTCTCCCTGAAATTATCTCGTGCACTCAGAGTGCATTTGTCTCAGGAAGGCTGATCACTGATAATATCCTTGTGGCTTCTGAAGCAATTCATTTTCTTCAGAATAAGAAAAGTGGAAAAAAGAGCTATGCCGCTGTCAAGCTAGATATGTCCAAGGCTTATGATCGTGTGGAATGGGCCTTCTTAAGAGGAATGATGAGAAGAATGGGTTTATGCCAATCATGGATAAATTTGGTCATGAAGTGTGTGTCTTCGGTAACATACAAGATAAAGGTCAACTCTGTGCGTACGGAGACAATTAAGTCAAGCAGAGGCCTGAGACAAGGGGACCCTTTGTCCCCCTATCTTTTTGTGATCTGTGCTGAAGCATTGTCGTCAGCAATCCAAGTAGCACAGACTCAAGGGAGAATTAAGGGTCTAAAGCTCAACCAGAATACCCCCACGCTTACCCACATGTTCTTTGCTGATGATTCTCTCTTGTTACTTGAAGCAACAGCATCAGAGGCAAGCAATATTAAGAAAATCCTTCAAGATTATGAGGACAATTCGGGGCAGTCGGTAAACAAGGATAAGTCTAATATTCTTTTCAGTTTGAATATGGTGGAGAACAATAAGTTGAGTTTTATGAGGTGTTTAGGTATTGACACAGAGAATTTCAATGATAAATATCTGGGGCTTCCAACTATTATGGGCAGATCCAAGAGACAAGCCTTTGAGTATATTAAAGAGAGGGTGTGGGGAAAAATTCAAGGGTGGAAAGAAAGGTTTCTCTCTAGAGCAGGGAAGGAAATTTTGATAAAAGCTACTGCTCAAGCCATGCCAAGCTACGCTATGTCTTGCTTCTACTTAACAAAGTCGCTTTGTGATGACTTGACTTCCCAAAATCTGAGATTCTGGTGGGGCCAGAGCAACAAAGATAACAAGATTCATTGGGTTGGCAAAGAAAAAACTTTGAAGACAAAAAATCAAGGAGGCTTGGGGTTCAAAGACCTACACGGGTTCAACCTTTCTATGCTGGCAAAACAGGGGTGGAGACTATTACAACATCCGGACTCCTTATGTGGTCAAGTTCTGAAAGGCCTTTATTTCCCAGACTCTAGTGTTCTTCTTGCTAAATCAAAGAAAGGGATGTCTTATTCCGTCAAGCATCTTGAAAGGTCTAGAGCTAGTCAAAGAAGGGGTTATTTGGAGGGTTGGTGATGGGAGAAGCATTAACATCTGGAATGATCCTTGGATCCCTAGACCTGAGTATAGGTTTGTGAAATCAGAAAGAAGAGGAAGTATAGTGTCAAAAGTCAGTCCCGCACGAATCTTCAAGCCCAAAGCAAAAACCGTCGGCCCATGTCCCAATAGTCTTCCCCAAAATCCCCATCCAAAATCCCCATTTCTTTTCTGTTCAAGAGCAATGGGAGGATTTTACGGCTTAGCATCCGGACAAGCGTGGAATCTTTTCTGTTCGTTCAGCTTACCACCTTCATATGAAACTCAAAGTTATTGAGCAGGGGCAACAGGAACAATCTTCTGGTAGTGGGAGCTCCTTTAGTTGGAAAAATTTATGGGGAATGAATCTGATTCCCAAAATTAAGCACTTCTTATGGAGATTCATCCATAATTCTCTTCCAATGAGCTTGAATCTGCAAAGAAGGGGTATTCAGGTGAACACAATCTTCCCTTTGTGCTTAAGATTTGGGGAGGACAGTGGTCATCTCTTTTTCAAGTGCAAGGAAGTAAAGAAAATTTGGAGAATGATGTGTTTGAAACAAACTAGAATGGACCTAGCCCGTTGCTGCTCTCCTTTCCATGTTATGGAGGAGATCTGGAATTTAGATAGAAAAACCCAAATTGTGGTTTCAGTCCTTCTTTGGTCATGGTGGTTTGCTAGGAATAAAGCGGTTCAGTCGAAGCCATTCAAGTCTCCTCAGGATATAACCCACCTAATTGCAAGTAAGGTTTCGGATTGTGAGGCTGTGGGGGTTAAAGAACCAGATTCTAGCTCTAGCCACATTTCCCAACAGTGGTTACCTCCTGATGAAAATTTTGTCAAAGTTAATTTTGATGCCTCTTTTAACCGGTTGCATGCGAGAGGTGGATGGGGTGCTGTTGCTAGGGATGGCAATGCACAAGTGCTCATGATGGCAGCAAGGAGGTTAAATAATTTACTCTCTCCTTTTCATGCTGAAATCCAAGCCTGCTGGGAAGCTGTTCAGTTAGCTGAAAACTTGGGGTTCAGTAAAATTATTTTGGAAACGGATGCTAAGAACTTGGCTTTGGAGTTGAACTGCAAGGATATCACTAAGCGTGTGGAATCGGTGATTATCCAGGAGATAAAAGATGTTCTGAAGAACTGCTTTAATGGGTCAAAGGTCTTATTCTGTCCAAGGAATTGCAACTCGTTGGCAGATAGGCTGGCCAGGCTTGGAGCCTCTAGGACAAGGAGTAATCCAAGTATGTGGCTGGAGAATTTCCCTTTTTCAGTGGATGGTGAGGCAACCGCTTTTGAGGCGGGTTGCATCTGATTGGAAGTTTTCTTCCAAATTCAAAAAAAAAAAAAAACCCTTTGCAGGGGGGTTCTAAAAAAGAAAAAAAAACCCTTTGCAGGTAAGCTGGCCCCTCCGATGCCGCAGTAGCCATGAGCGCCGCCGACTCCGCCGCCGCCTGTAAGCGCCCCTTCGACTCCTCCGTCGGCGGGCCCTCGTCGCCGTCCAAGCTCCCGCGGCCCTCCCAGCCGGATCCCTCGCCGGCGGAGGAGCCGGGCTCCACAGCGGACGCCGGCAAGGCGGCTGGCGTGGAGAGTGCGGCGATGGCCGGGGCCCAGAACCCTCGGGCGCAGCGGTACCTGGTCGCCGTGGAGTACGTCGGCACCCGATTCTGCGGCTCCCAGCAGCAGCCCAACCAACGCACCGTTGTCGGTGTCCTCGAGGTGAAATGCTTCTAATCTGAGTCCTGAGATCAGAGTGACAGTCAAGGTTTTGTTTGCTATAAATTCTGAGTTGTGAGATCAAAATGACAGCCAAAGTTTCGGTTGATATATATGTTGATGTTCATCTAGTACACTGGTTGAAACGCTTAGTTTTTTTGTTTTTTTAGAAACGCTTAGGGCTTTGTGGGAGATATCCTTGGCATTGGTAGTCAAATGCTGTAGGAAAAAAGCGTGTTCTTGGTCAGTAGGGGTAGAGAACACACTGTGTTTAGGAGTATTTATATCCCATCAACCAGTTTTTACTTTTTGACAATTCACAATTCACGAGAATCAAATGTTTTTCTTGGAAATCAACAGTTTCAACAACATAATAAGGATCTTGCCCTAAGCGCATACAAAAGTTATGTGTAGTAACATGAAAGGTTATATCAGTCCTAGTCTAATGGTATTTTCCTTTAGGGCATGTTTGGTTGCGTGCGTACGTGGGTCTGGCTAAGCCCGGGCGATGCAACCGCAGGCTAAATCCTGCGTGCGTACCTGCACGCGCGGAATCAACGCGCACGGCTGTTTCCCACAGGCCTAGCCAGCCCGAGCCAGGTTGTGTGCGCGCGGGCATCCAAACAAGCCCTTAGTCTTCTTTGAGTCTCATGTAGTCTAATTATTGGCCTTTTGGCCTACAATAGTAACGTGTCAGGTTTTTGTAGTATATATAAGCATGATACCTCTTGCATGATACTTCTCTTGTATGTCGGGGTTTTGTTTGCATATGCTAGTTGATTTTTGTGTTATAGGTGGAGGGGGAGGGGGGAGGGGGGCGATATGTGTGCATGAATCCCATTTGTATATATGACTTTTGTTTATTGTCATACCTATTTAGGTGACACCCCCATTATTTTTTTCGATACCACGTTACTGTTTTATGCATATGCGATTTTTTGTTTGGATGAGTATTTTTCTGTTTTGGGAAAAAAAATTTATGTATGCTACTTATGTAGGACATGGCGATAACGAACGATGATGACTCAGATTTCATGTCTGTTGCTCCAAAGAGGTTTTCACCTCGCTCCAAAAAAAAGAAACCTGCTACTGCACCAAAATCAAACAAAAGGAAATCGACGGTGAAAAAACCTCCTCGTTGTAGCACACATACGGTGAAAGAAAAGGCCAAGAAAATTCCTTGCAAGGTAATATAACTTTTTTGTCCAGTTATTATACCTCCTCAAACTCCCATTCCTGCTTTCCTGTTCTCATTTATTCACCAACAATTATTATTTTATTTTTTCGGATTGCAGGTTAACACATACTTTTAGGTGCTGTCCACATAGACTCCCCCCAATCATGAAACTTCTGTCACTCACTTAAAGGAGATTTGTCTGTAATATGGGTTTTGGTTCCCTATTATCAATGGAAGTTTGCAAACTACCCAAGAAGCTGACTCTGTGGTTGCTACCTAAAGTTAACACTGATACCGCATCTCTAGAGGTTGGGGGTGTTTCAATACCAATAAAATCTGTCATCAAGAAAAAAGTGTTGGGAGTACCTTCAGGACATATAGATGTGTTGCAACCATCAATGGGCAGGAGAGATGACCTGATGAAAGGGAAATTTTCTGATGCTGGAAGAGGGAAGTCACTAAATGAGGCAATCCCCGAGATGGGCGCTGAAGAAGATGAGGAAAGTTTCTGCAAGGCATTTATGCTTGTTGTGTTGGGCTTGTACCTAGCGCCAAACACAACCATCTTCATCAATAGATGCTTTCTCCCAGCATTGAGCGAAGTCAATAAAATAAAAGACATGAATTGGTGTGACTTCATTGTAGACTTCCTGATGGAAGGTGTCAAGAAGTTCAACGAACGGAAAGTACCAAACATATACATACCGGGGTGTGCGCATATACTCTCTGTAAGTCCATATACTCACATGCCAACTATGATACTGCAGACATGATACCATTGGTTTTTAAGTACCTAACCAACTATGATACTGCAGATTATCTTTCTTGATTTTGTGCGCGTACCCTCACTGTCAGTTTCACCAAGGACACCTCGTTTTCAGCATGTCACAACCCTTCACTTCAACACTCTGAAGCTGCATGAATATGATCGGTTAAAGGTATACCAATTTCCAATTTTTTCCATGTATATGATTTTTTTTTCACACCGTGGTTTTTTTATTTTATTTTCTGGTTGCATCATTATCTTTCCCCCCCACCCCACGTAGGTGCTGGAGTATGCAGACACATTGTATGCTGATCAAGATGGGGATGAAATGGATCCCCCTGCCAATCCTGATACTGGAACGGATGTCAACACACCAGCCAAATCAGATGTGAGCATGTAGATATGGCTATTTTTTAAATCTCTACGACCTGGCACCTATTTTTTTCCCCGATATGATACTGCATTGAAATTTATATGAAAAATGTCGAAAAATTGATGTTTCTCTTTTTTTTTTCCAGATTGCTAAAGTGATTGATGGTATTAATCAAGGTACCACTGCTCATGGGTTAACTGCTGAAATGGGTTCAACTAGCAAACAGGTTAAGCATTGTAAATTTTCCTTTTTATCCCCATATGTTTTTTCCTTTTTTTCTTATTTCAAATTGTTTCCATAACTGGAGCCTTTTTCTCCCCTGAATATGATGTGCAGTTTGATACTACTTCCATCATCGAAAAGGTCACATCCATGATGCAGTCTAGACGGACAGAGCTAGTCAATGATGCCATGATCTACTTCAAGGCACAGCTTGCTCTGTCGGATGCAGAAATTCTCAATGCGCTTCGTGAGGAGTTAGCGGGCAATAATGCTGGGGGATGTGATGCTCATGTTCATTCACATCAAGCACCTGCAGCTGGTGATGCAACCACAGAGTCAGAGCAAGCACCCAAGTTTGATGCACAAACAAAAGCAGATGTAGACATGCATACAAGCGGCATTTGTGTTGAGGGTGTGCAATCTGAGCAAGCAAGGAGGGAACATGTGCCTACAGGAGTGGTAAGCACAGCAGCCGATGCAGCAAAAGAGGTTGGCTTGACAACCGAAGAAGCTGCCAAGGACACCTTGTTCGCACAAGTGGCTGACCTTGGGGCCGACGCAGCAAAAGAGGCCGCTGTAATTGCACAAGAGGCTGGCACTGGCGCTGATGAGGGAAGAGATGCTGCAAATGATGCACTGAAAGACGCAACCACAAACATGTGTAGGGGCGGTCTTCCTGCCAGGGGCAAACAATTAAGTAAGGTATGCATACGACGAGGCAAGGGCGGCACAAGCTCTTTGGCGGACCCACACCAAGCGCGAACTGCTGTTGGCGAGAAGAGGAAACGTGAGAAGAAGAACAAGGTTGAGTCTACAAAGCTCGCCGAATCTGAGGCAGTTGATGCTGCTGTTACTGCATCCAATATTCAAGGGGACCCAGCTGAAGATCCACAAGCTCCCCATCATATTGAGTCTTCAAAGCCTACTGATTTTGAGACACACAAGGGCGCCCCAGGCGATCAGAGCGAGGTTGGCCCTAGCAGCCCAGCAATTTTAAGATGCAGAACGCCCACTGAGTCAGAGATAGATGCTGAATTGGAGCAGCTCGCGATTGAGTTGCCTTCGAGTAAGTTGCCTTTTTCATAGTTGTTTTTTTTGTAGCTTAATCTGTTTTTACATGATATCGTCACTGCTAATACTACTTTTTTTTTAAGTTGATAGTACCTTTTTTTTCCATGTAGTAGGGGGCTATGTGTGAATGATACCTCGCTGCTGACACTACAAATTGATTTTTATATTTATCCCAAGTTGATATTAGTCACTTTTTTCTCTACATGCCATGATATCCCAATGCTGAAATTTTTAATATTAATACTTGCTATATGTGGCATGATATCTCACTGCTTTGTCCAGTAGCTTAACGATCATAGGTGCGATACCACATGTCTGATACTGGTTAGATGATACTACCATCTTTGAAACTAGGATTGATGATACAAAGCACTTGCTCTTCCTTTTTTTCCTTTTTTTTCATGCAGCATGTGACACTGGCTATCCATCCCACACGACCATTATCGAGGATTCCCCTATAAAGCCTGTAGATCATGATAAGATTTTTCCTTTGACCGAGCCGATTAAACACGAGTTGCGCTTCCCTGAAGCTGAGAGCGTGTCAGTTGCCCTTAAAAAAAGGCCGAGGAGGCACAAGAAAGGCAACGTGGACACTGATTATGTGGTTGAAAAGCCAAGGAGAAAGGATTTTGTCAGCGCTGAGGTTCAAAGAAGCTTTGAGAACTGTGTGACGTATGGAAAGCTTGTAGGAGGTGAGAAGACCAGAGTCGCCATTGGTGGTGTGCATGTCACAGCTAGTGAGTTTGTAGAGTCATTTTGGCCAAGGAAGGGTGAAGTCTCCAAAACTCTGATGTGGGTGTGCAGCAAGGCATTGATGTTAGATTGGGATAGACCGAACAGGGCAATTGTCGATCCATTTACTTCCGTAAGAAAATGAAACCATACTCCCTTCCATCCTCTCTTTTGTTTTATCATGTGTGGTATGACCATACTATTCATCTCTTTTTTTTTGTGAAATCAGAGCCTGATGACGGTCCCATATGTGGATTCTGAAGCCAGCAAGATCAAGGCAGCATTAAGGAAGTTTGAGTGAATGTAATTCAGAGGGTAAATGTCTGTTGCATTATTTTCTTTTTTGTCTATTTTTTTTGCTAGTGCATAGTTTTTAATCCCAACCTTTTTTCTTCATTTGTTTTGTTACACTGTGTGTAGCTATACATTCCTCTACTCATTGATGATCACTGGATTCTATATTGTGCCAATTTCGAAAACTCAAGTATTGAAATATTTGATTCTTGCAACTGCCCAAACATATGTAAAGAGAAGTATATGCATGTGGTGGAAAGTGTGGTCAGTACATGCTAATCTTTTTCCACCATATAGTTATGCCCTTCATTTTTTTATTCAAAAATACTTATGTCCCTGCTGATCAATCTATGTAGACTGACAATGCAAGTCAAGTTCTTAGTGAATTGAGAAAAGAAGACCTTGGCATGGGCTGCTTTTTTGATGTTTTATTCCCTGAAACACCTTCGCAGGAAGGACTGCATGTCAGCCATGTCACTTTTGTTCTTTTGTAATTTTTTATGCACATTTGTTCAACTTGCTTTCTTAAATTACTGTTTCTTATGTGATAGCCACTCGTGCGGTTTCTGCGTTATCAAGATGCTTGAGTGTTGCACGGTACTTATGTGAAACCATTTTTTCAACTCCAAATGTGTTGTCCATTTCAATTTTTTCATCCCCCTTATTTTTTTGTTTTGATATATTTTTGTTGTTTAAAGAACAAATGTGCAAGATGACATCGAGGTGTACAAGAAGGAGCTAGCGCATCGCTTGCTGTACCACCGTTACAACGCAGTCCATCCTAGCCGTTTCATGTAGTACCTTTTCTTTTTTGTACACTCGCGTTGTGATAGCGTGCCGCCACGTGTTTTTTGGTGTACCTATTGGTCACAAAGGACATTACCACTAGCGAGTAGCGACATAGAGATTTGGTTCTCTTTTCTTATTCTATGATGTACTGCTCCTGTGCTGCTTTGTAATATTAAGTACCGCAACATTGAGACCCCGAGGTTCACGTGGGGGTGGGGCATGACAATTGACTGTGTTTGCAAATATGATACTGCAGATCTGATACTTTTTTGTGCAAATATGATACAATCATGTTGCTATGTTGCTATGGTGCAAATATGATACAGTTGACTGTGTTTGCAAATATGATACTGCAGATCTGATACTTATTTCTGTGCCATTATCTTACTATACAGAAATGATATGTCCTCCCTAACTATACATGGATACAATCATGTTGCTGTTTTTTTGATACTGCAACTGTGATACCATTTTTGCAAATATGATACTGCAAATATGATACTGCAAATAAATGTAAATGATATGTACTGCACTCTCTTTGTTTTGTTGATACTGCAACACTGATACCTTTTTTAAAAATATGATACTGCAAATATGATACTGTAAATAAATGTAACTTATACGTACTGCACCCTCTTCAGCCTTTCTGTTTTTTGTTGATACTGCAACTCTGATACTTTTTTCCAAAAATGATACTGCAAATAAATGTAAGTGATACGTACTGCACCCTCTCTGACTCTCTATGTTTTTGTTGATACTGCAACTCTGATACCGTTTTTGAAATTCCATGAAACTCTGATACTGCAACTCGGGAAAGGGAGGCTGGCAGGCGGCGGTGGCGGATGGGGCTAGGGTTTCGCGGGGGTGGTGTGCGCGTGTGAGAGAGAGAGAGCGAGAGAGAGAGGATTTGAAATTGAAATAGGAGGAGCCGAGGAGAGCGGAGAAAGAGAGGGGAGCGGGCGACCCACTGGAACACGGAACGGCTGGAAGCGACGGGAGGAGGCCAACGAGGCCGTCCCTCCCGGTTTAGGCCCAATGGGTGCGGTTTACTACGGCCCGCTTGGAACTACCACAGCGAGCGGGCCGGTTTGCCCGCTCCATACGTGCATAGCTGGAAGCGGTAATTTGGATCATCAACTATTAGAGCATTGACAGCAGGATCTCTATATTTCATTCTCTATATCACTTCTTTAAATTACTAATGGCTCTCTATATTTCCATCATCTCCAGCAGAGTCCCTAACCCACAAAAGATAGATTCTATAAAGACTCTGGAGGGAGTCTTTAAATCTAGATACTAAGATAGAGACCCTGCTGGATGGGTATAAAGGTTGAGACTGTCTGCAATAGTATTTTAGGGAACGGTTTAGAGAACGTGGTAGAGATGCTCTTAGGGCCTTGTTTTCTAAAGTTGCTGGAAGTTTTAATCTGAAAAAATATGTGATACCTTAAAAGACGTCTTGAAGAGTACAAAAAGTTATTAAACAAATATTTTAGGAACTCTAGTAAGAACAAGTGTAAAATATTATGTCATTTGGTTTGTATAAAAATAATAATTTATTATTTAATTTAAACTGAAAAGAACACAACCTAGATGAATCTCGTATTGTACCTAGCCTAAAGCCTGAAAGGGATAGGAGGAGATAGAGGGGTTGTTTGCATAATTACTGTCGCACGCCATGCTGAAGAAAGACATGCTGAGCCAATTGGGGGAGGAAAAAGCGAGATGGAGAAAGTCGTCGCGTGTAGTGTAAAAGATTTGCCACGATAAGTATTGTCACGGGCATGCTTTTATTGGTTGCAAACCAAACAGCCGCCAAATCATGAGAGCACGCCATTTATCGACAAGACTAGTCAAGGCCACGAACCTAACACGCTTAAAGAGAAGAGAGGTGGAGGCAGAGATCAGGAAAAATTGTGCTAGATGTTGGTGGTCGGGGCTATGGAGAGAAGGGGTGTACATAAGAGGATTTGAGAGTTGTATTGAGTGGATAAAGAGGAATACTTTAGTTCGCATCAGACGTCCGAAGGAAAACCTTTTTGTTGTTTCTTTGCGCCCATCTTATGGTTGTTCTATGTAGTTGTTTTGATGTATCAATTGTTTTATTTGCGGGTAAGTTGAACTTCAAAAGTTTCCTAAAATGGCTTGAAAAGTTCAGCCCTCTTGACTTAGAGCTTTAAGATGTGCTTTCAAAATTAAAAAACTAGAAATGTTGAAGTGTGTGCGCTTCTGAAACCAAAGATATGCAGATAATTAGATAAGTTTAAATAAAGAAGTTGTAAAAGCCATATAGAATGTTAGATTTTGCGTTAAATATGTGTACGAATAGGGCTATGTGAACTATAAGTTGTAATAGGAAAGGGAAGGATAGAGTCAGACTTTGTACCCGTCATAACGATATAGCTGTAACATGTGATGTACAAAGTTCGTGGCTGACCTAAGGAGGAGCGCGACCCATAATTAGAGCATCGCAGACATTGACAGTCATGCCGAACTATGAAATCAAACTTTGTGCCTTCAATGTCGTTTAGATCTTACACCACTAAAATACAAAAACAAAGCATATTAATCAAAATGAAAAATTATCAACAATCACGGAAGGAAAACAAAACCTTTGTATTCCATAATCAACCAATCTAAATAGATCTTTATCCTATTTTTTCGTATAAACGCTAGAAATATAGTCAAAGAAGACTAATAATTTAACAAATGGGCAGGACTTACAACTACATGTAAGAACTTCTCGCACACTATCTTAACTTACAATTACAACCCTCCTTCAAGTAAATATATGACATGCATACATTAGCTTTAGGCTTGTCCCAGCAGTATTATCGATATGTTTCAATAATTATTTTGTTTCTGTAATGACTTCATGTTTTATGTTCCATCAATAAAATATTAAGTTCGGACAGACTCAACCAATGTTCAGCAATGCATTGTTTGAACAAGCATTGTATATGTTTTAGTTACACATTGTATATGTTGTCTAGCTTTAGAACAAGCATCTGTTTTTTTCACAGATCGAACGTCCAATCCATAGCAGCTCCCTTTGTATTTTCCTGATGGACCAATCTAAACAAATTTTTGTCCTACTTCTTTTACAAACGTCAGAAATGTAGCCAAACAAGACTACCACATGTCAATAGAGGGGCACGACTTAAAGACTAGATAAGAGAACCCTGAGATAAAAAACACACACACTACCTTACTGTTACAACTAACTTCCTAAGTCAATATATGACAAGCATATACGATGTATCTGTTTACGCATACTTCAATTTATACTGATTAAACGGTTAGCATCAACAGAGATTCGAGCTGATCGCCACCGTCCGTTTCCTATATACCATGATCCGACGTCCGTCCGTCCGTCTCGTCGCAGCGCTCAGAAGTTCTCCTTGTGGAAGACGAACTTGGTGGTGGTCTTGTGCGAGAAGTCCTGCGACAGCCGCCGCAGCTCCGGCGTCACCTTCTGGTCGCCGCAGTAAAACACACCTGCAGAAGTGAACAATGCCACGTGAATGCAACAATGTCACAGCAACATTAATCTTTATAGACTTTATTGTACAATATACTAAAGCACTATAGCTCTGGCGGCTAATAAACACAAAAGCATTTGAATTCATATTGCGCTACGAAAAAAATATTTTATGGAGTACTATTTTTTTTAGAGGGTATAAGAAAGTCAGACAAAAACTCGCTTCACCACACGGCGCACGTGTGCGTCTGAACACGCTATAAAAACTAGTACAAACTAACATCAAGACCCTAATGCAATCTAATCAGGTTGCACATTGCTACCAACTGAGTTATGCTCATTTCTCACTTTAGGACACGTCCAATGTGGTCTAACTTAGACCATTCTAAAATGTAACAAATAAAATAGAAGACAATGACATATAGATCAATTTATGAGAGGTGAATATTGGCTAAAGAGTCCTTGTATTGTGTGAATAGTGACCAAATGGTCCTTGTACTACCGTTTGGTCATTCTTGCTAATACCAATACTATATAATTTTTGAACATACACAGAAGTATGTGAATTCATCTCTGCGTCATGAACAAAACTTTTATATTATTAGTTAGTCATTTTTGCTGGCATGCGACTAGAAAAAAATGCTGTCAATTATGACTAGAAAATCGCGTGCGTTCTAAAATGGACCATGGAGAAGGGGGGCACTGACCGACGCGCTGGGCCGGGTGGTTGCAGGCGACGCGCTTGAAGACGTGGCGCCAGTTGGGGTGCGCGCAGTGGGTGCGGACGCGGGTGCCGGAGACGACGTCGACGCCGCTCTTGGCGTGGTGGGGCGCCTGCAGCATCACCAGCAGCGCCGACCGAGCGTCCCCCGCTCGTGCAGTGGTTGTGCAGCTCGATCACCCCGCCGCCACCTCCTCCATCACCCCGCGGAACCACTCGAACGACCCCTCCTCCCGCGTGCACCAGTAGAAGTAGGCCCGCCTCGTCATGAACCCCGCCGGAGCCGACGCAGGCGGTGGCTGCGCCGTCCGGCCCTCCTCGGCGTCGCCGCCGTCGGCGGGCCGGCCAGCTGGTGGATGTTGTTGAGCACGTCCTTCACGATGCTGATCAGCGGCGTCGCGCCGATCCCCAGCCCGATCAGCAGCAGCACGTCGCAGGGGCAGACCCACAGTGAGGGCAGTGTGGGCCATGGCCCCACCTCAATTTTCGGAATAGGAATGAGTATACTGCTGAAATTCAGATTTGGCCGGATAGGTGGGGCAAAGCCCAATAGCATTGCCGGTCTCGTGCCTCCAACCCTCGGCCCAATAGGCCAACACCCCCAAATCCCCTATCCGGCCAATCCCCAAATCCCAACTGGCGTGGCTGTGTGCCCCGTCCCTCCCCCCGAGCCCGTGCTTGCCCCGTCTCCCCCCGCGCCGGCCGCCCCGCGCCCGTCCCCGCCCCGCCGCCGGTGCCGCAGCCGGACACGCACACACTACCTTACTGTTACAACTCACTTTAAGCCTCATTCTTTTCAGCGCATCGTACCGTTGCGTATTACTGTAGCAATTTTTGTTATTTTTATATAGCCTATACGTTGTGATGATTTCTAACGATTTTTTCGTGGCTTTTAGTAGTCCTTGCAAAGATTTTAAAACTATTTTTTAATTATTTTTTTATAATCTTTAGAACTCTTTTCTAGGGCTCTCAAATTTGCTACAGTAATACGCCAACGCAACGATACGCTGAAAAGAACAAGGCCAAGTCAACATATGACATGCATATACAGCGCATCTGTTTATGCATACTTCAATTTATACGGATGATTAAACGGTTAGCACCAACAGAGATTCGAGCTGATCGCCACCGTCCGTTTCCTGTGTACCATGATCCGACGTCCGTCCGTCCGTCTCGTCGTATGCAGAGCTCAGAAGTTCTCCTTGTGGAAGACGAACTTGGTGGTGGTCTTGTGCGAGAAGTCCTGCGACAGCCGCCGCAGCTCCGGCGTCACCTTCTGGTCGCCGCAGTAAAACACACCTGCAGAAGAGAGCAATTGCAACAATGTCACAGCAACATTAATCTCTATAGTACAATGCTAAAGCACTATAGCTCTGGCGGCTAATAAACACAAAAGTATTTGAATTCATACTTGCGCTAGGAAAAAAAAGTTTTATGCTATTTTTCTGAGAGGCTACAGGAAAGTCACACAAAAACTCACTTCACCACATGGCACGCGTGTGCGCCTGTACACGCTATAAAAACTACAAACTAACATCAAGACCCTAATGCAAACTAATCAGGTTGCACACTGCTACCAACTGAGTTATGTGCCCAATGTGATCTAACTTATATCATTCTAATACTTTAACAAATAAAATAGAAACGAATGGCATATAGATGAATATGAGATGTGAATAATGACTGAAGAGTCCTTATACTGTGTGAATAGTGACCAAATAGTCCTTGTACTACTGTTTGGTCAGTTTTGCTAATGCTAATACTAATACTATATTATTTTTGAACATACACAGAAGTATGTGAATTCATCTCTGCGTCATGAACAAAACTTTATATTATTAGTTAGTCATTTTTGCTAGCATGTGACTAGAAAAAAGGCTGTCAATTGTGACTAAAAAATCGTATGCATTCTATAAAATGGGAAAATTGCTTAAACAACACTCAATTCGTTGGTCAAAAGCAAAACGACACTCAATTCGTCACCGTTTCATAAAATAACACCGAAACAACGAATTTTGTTCTTAAATGACATTTTAGCATTTTTTAAACTTTTTCATCTTTTCACCCTTTTTTACCCCTTTCCAACTCCCGTCCCCGCCGCACCGCCGCTGCCCGTCGCCGTCGCCATCGCCCTCACCGCGCCGCGTCGTCGCCGTCGCCGCAGTCCCAGGCGCTGCCGCTGCGGCTCCCTCGCCACCGCGTCGTCTCGGCCGCCGCCGCCACCCATTGTCGCAGTCGCAGTCACAGTCGCCGCGCCATGTCGTCTCGGCAGCCGCCGCGGTGGCTTCCGCCGTCGTCGCGGTCTCGGTCGTAGCCGTGGCTCCCATCGCCAGCCCGTCACCGGAGATGAGGGAGATGGCGGTGGACGGGGAGAAAAGAGAAAAAGGGATGGAAAAGAAAGGAAAAGGGATAGAAAATGCTAAAATGTCATTTGGAAAGAAAGTTCGTTGTCCCGTGTGATTTTAGAAAACGTGACGAAATGAGTGCCGTTTTATGTTTTGGCAACAAATTGAGTGTCGTTTGAGCAATTTTTCCTTGTAAAATCGACCATGGAGAAGGGGGCAACTGACCGACGCGCTGGGCCGGGTGGTTGCAGGCGACGCGCTTGAAGACGTGGCGCCAGTTGGGGCGCGCGAAGTGGGTGCGGACGCGGGTGCCGGAGACGACGTCGACGCCGCTCTTGGCGTGGTGGAGCGCCTGCAGCATCACCAGCAGCGCCGACCGCGCGTCCCCCTCCTCGTACACGCTCGTGCAGTGGTTGTGCAGCTCGATCACCCCGCCGCCCTCGTCCGCCGCCGCCACCTCCTCCATCACCCCGCGGAACCACTCGAACGACCCCTCCTCCCGCGTGCACCAGTAGAAGTAGGCCCGCCTCGTCATGAACCCCCCCGGAGCCGGCGCAGGCGGTGGCGGCGCCGCCCGGCCCTCCTCGGCGTCGCCGCCGCCGGCGGGCCCGCCCCCCTGGTGGATGTTGTTGAGCACGTCCTTCACGATGCTGATCAGCGGCGTCGCGCCGATCCCCAGCCCGATCAGCAGCAGCACGTCGTACTTCCGGTAGTCCTGCGCCGGCGCGCCGTACGGCCCGTCGACCAACAGCTTCGGGAACCTGCACCGGGAATCCAGTGAGAAACCCATCAGCTTCGAACATGAGTTTTGAGGCGAATTCAGATGGGCGAAACATGAGTTTCGACGAGCATTCAGAGTAAAACCATCTGTTTTTATGAGTTTTGAAGAGAATTCAGAGAGAAGTTCAGAGGTGCACCACTGCAAGAAGAGAGAGATGCTTAATTACTTTGCGTGGTGCTCCATGGACATGCAGTCGGCCCTCAGGAGGCCGCTCTGCCCTACGGCCGGAGGCCTGCAGATCTGCGAGCAAAAACTAAACATTGTTACCCACCAAGTTCGCGCGAAACACGCGTAAATCCTGCAGATTTTCATGGCTCGACTCGTCTGCTTGCCTGAGAGAAGATGGCTCTGAAGCTGGACGTCCAGTCGCCCCGGCACCGGATGTGCATGCTCAGGTGGCTGTCACCGGGAGCAGAGGTGATGGTGAAAGGGTGCCTGCCCACAAAACATAAAGCATGCCATTGCAATCACAGTTCAGAATTCAAGTAATTCAATATCGTCGCTACATTCTTGTGCAAATGGAGACGATCGACGAGCCGCAGCGAGCTAGGATTGGGGAATCCTATCTGCTAATCTGCATCCTCAGGCTTACCACTCGAACGGCGACACTTCGCTGCAGTTGACGTAAATGTACTGGCCGCTCTTGTACTTGAAGCCATGGGGCTTGCTCATGTGGATGGCGATGACATTCCCAGGGTACACTGCCACCTGCAATGTCACCGGGCAGAAGAGAATTCAGTTCATCGGCATGCGTTTATACTGAATTAATTGCGCAGCAAAGAGCTGAAAAGGTTCTGTCCTACCTTCTCAATCCTCACAGTGGTAAATCCATGGGACCTGAGTGCGCGGAGGATGCGCTCGCCGGCGTACAGCAGGACAGGGATGGCGAGGTACATCCATGTCTGAAATTGCAATTGCAGAAAACCAAGAAATTTCGCCAAAGATTCATCATCATCCAATTTAGGAGATTTTCACGCGGAAATTAAAGGTGGGGTTTTGATTGCTTTACCGTCTGCTTGTACCACGTCCGGTTGATGTAGAGGCAGACGCCATGGACGACGAAGGCGATGTAGACGACGACGAAGAGGTGGTGCGAGTACCAGAACATGTTGAAGCCGGTGAGCCGCCGGAGCGGGTTGCCGTCGGCGAGCTTGCTCCGGCGGAACCAGGGGTGCGCGAGCGTGTAGGCGACGGCCATGAGCACCACCATGAGCACGCCGGTGACGCCCTCGACGCCCTTGACGAACCACCAGTAGTTGGGGACCCTCCTCTGCCCGAAGTACTGCTTCATGGGCTCGTACGCGGCGTCGCTGGCGTGCAGCAGCCGGGGAAAATCGCAGGTGAGGTGCGCCACGGCGTGCAGCGCGACGCCGGCGGCGGCGGCGGCGGCGACGACCTTGTGGAAGTTGATGTTATCGTTGAAGGGGACGGCAGCGCCGAGGCGGGTGCGGGAGCGGAGCCAGGTGATGGTGTTGCGGCAGACGGGGAGGAGGATGACGGCCATGTTGAACTTGGTGGTCTCGGCGCCGCCCTTGGCGACGCAGACGCAGTACCCCATGACGGCGAAGGTGGGGTGGCGGCGGTACGCCATGAACTTCCAGGCGAAGAGGCCGGCGTTGATGGCCAGCCACAGCGCCACCACCCACACCCGCTTCCAGTTGTCCTCCAGGAAGTAGCGCGCCGCCCGGAGGCCTCGCCGGAGCGGGTTCCGGCCGCCGCTCGCTGGAGCCAGCTTCTGGCTGATCAGCTGGCTAATATTCGAGCTGTGCGTCACCAGCTTCGCCGGCGCCTGCGACGGCGGCAGCAGCAGCAGCGACTCCAGGTTCGCGATCTTTCAGTTGGTAATTTCCACGAACAGTGTCAGTGAGTGCACAAAGTTTCAATCCTTTTTTTTTATTGTCTTGTGGGATGAGAGTGTGAACCTCGATATAGCCGAGCTGATCGGGGTCGAGCTCCTCCATGATCAGCGCGGTGTACTCGTCGACACGCTCCAGGATCTTGGACAGCTTGTTTGCCGAGGCCGTCAGGGTGAGGACCTAACAGGGTGAAGGAATTCAGGCTTCAGAAATCAGAAGTTCAGATGATTTCTGCTCAACAATGGAAATGTATCCTCAGTTTGGTTCTTGCTGCCTTGCTATGTTTACAGTTCATTTTTTACCTCCTTGAGCTCCTCTCCAGTGATCTGGCCATCTGCATTCTTATCAACCCTGCAAAATGTTCAGTAACAAGCAGGTTCAGGTATCAGCGAGCATCAGACTTTCTGAAAGTCCTGCCCAAATTTGTGCATGTTAGGATGTCAAATTTAGCAATGCTCAAACATATGCAACTAAACCATGATAGTAAAATATTCTCAGAGTTCATTTATTCTGCAAGAACTTTGATTTTCTTTTTTCAACATGTGGAACTTCACCGTGCAAAAACCAGGCTTTTTTCAACTGGAAATGAATAGCATGTGGCAACTACCATGCATGACTGAAATCTCAGTGTTGGTATGTTCGGCAAAAAAGTTCAATTTTTATATTCAAATGTTTCATCTGAATCTGCATTTGGACTATACATGACATGCGAAACTAAACCATGCATTAAATTTTGTCAGCAAATTGAAATTTAGAATGGAAATTGAATTGAATGGAATGTGTTCATACATGTCAAAGAAAGTCTGAAGCTTGGCATCAAAGCCTGGATCAGAGAGCTGCTCCCAGAACTCTCGGACCTGATCCTTGGTCAGCACTTGAGCCGTGATCCCTCTTCGCCGCGCAAGAGCGTCAAATATCTGCACCGCAAATTCCTCGGACCCGACCATCCCTACAGCATTTGATGGATGATCACATTTCAGAACAATATTTGTCAGTCACTGGTCGACTGCCCAGAAATTCAGTGATTTTAATTTTTCACTGAAAGCTTTCAGAGTTCAGAGAAGTGCTGGAGCATGCAAGAGATGGTGGTTGTGATGTGAGCTCACCGATGCACTGGCCGAACCGTGACCGGAGGAGGAAGCCGTCGACGGCGAGCCGGTCGAAGCGCTTCTCCACCTCCGGCCAGCCCTGCGTCACCACGCTCTGGTTCAGGAACTGGAGGCCGCTCAGCGCGCGCGCGGCGCCGGTCATGCTCCTGTCCAGCCGGCGCCCGCCGCCGTGGGTCGACGCCGGCGGCGTCCCCTCGCCGCGCCGCTTCCCCGACGTGATGCGCCTCATCTCGGTCTGCACGGCCTTGAGCCTCGACGATAGGCCGCCGGGGCCGGGCGCCGCCGCCGGCATGTCGCCGCCGTTCCGGATGCCCTGGATGGCCACCGTGTCGTCGCCCTTGACGTCGAGCGTGATCTCGACGTACTCGTTCTCCTCCTTGAACCGCGTGCCCCGCCGGCTCGAGCTCTTGCTGTCCGCGCCCTTGCACTCCGGCTCCGGCCACGGCCCGCCATTGCCGTGCTCTGCCTGACTCTCCATGCCCACCTTGCTTGAATCCTTCGCAGCAAGCTGAGCAGTGAACAATGCCACGAGAAGAAAACACCAGCACAGATAAGAACAAGCAACTGATTACTAGTTTTCATAAGCCTCACAAGATTCACAACATTTCATGAATCTTGCATCTTAGACCATTTTTTTTTTAAAAAAAAGGAATTTTCGGTCGAGCATATCATGCCACTAACTAGTAGCTACAAAGAGAATCAGTAGCAACATCAGACCACTTCTCATGCAACTACCTGCTACAATTTCTCAGTAGCAAGACCATCTTCTGAATTCTGATAAATAAAAAAAAAACTCAAAGCACCTAGCTCTTACAGCCTAGGTGCACTGAAATTCTGAACTAACTTTATATCACTACACACGTAAAATGTAAGCAATGCACCTTCCTCTCACCTTGAACACTTCACCCCTCTCTCTCTAATCTCTATCCAATAATCCAAAGCTGCCGAGAATGTGGTCCGACTCTGAGCTTTCCAAGAACACAAGGTTGGCAGAATCAAGAATGAAACTGTAGGAGCTTGGGAACCAAGGGGCCAAGAATGTGCAGAATATATAGAGAGATGCACAGACAGAGGCACAGGAGGGATGGGAGTGGGTTGGATTCAGTGAGGACACATGCAGGATGCAGTTGTGGTCCACCAGGCAGGGACTTGCTGTTCCTGGCCATTAGCTAGTTCTTAATTCTTGGTTTCTGGTAGTGACTCAAGAGGGGAGAGGCAATACAGGGGGCGCCCCCAACCCCGAGGTGGCGCAACCAGCAATCCTGCCGCTAGTTTATGAAGGCCCTGAAAACCAGTGAAGCTGGAGTAGGGTGTCTTGCACAGTTGCACTTGGGATGAGATATAAATCGTCTCCTACGAACTTCCGCGTGTACCTGTTCTTGAGAGGTTGGTGCCTTGGTGGCATGTTTCCGTGCTCAAAGCTGTCGCTTTTTTTCAGACTTTTAAGGCTTTTGTTTTAAAGCTTTTAGAATCATATAGGACATATACTGTGGAATCTGTGGGGTTTTGACTTTTCTTCAATCAAATTAGATTATTCATTTCAATTTTAGTGGAAACGTTTTATGGTTTACTGTGGCTGAGTTGAGCAAATAAACTGATTGAGCTAAAATTAGTGGAATGTTAAACCATATTTTTTTTTAGATTCTCAATTATCCTTCTCTAAGCTAGTCTGCTTCTTATATACTACCTCCGGTCACAAAAAGAAGTCGCAGTTGACTTTTGGACACGCCTTTGACCATTCGTCTTATTCAAAAATTTAGTTCAAATATGTAAAAATATAAGTTATACTTAAAATACATTTAATAATAAACCAAATCATAATAAAATAAATAATATTTATATAACTTTTTCGAATAAGATGAATGGTCAAAGGCGTGTTCAAAAGTCAACGGCGACTTCTTTTTGTGACCGGAGGGAGTACTATTTGGGATCGTCTAGGTCATAGGCATTTGCAATATGTGATTTATCACAGTCGATTTTTTTGGCCCACCTCTCTGCTCCCCTCATGATCCCCTCCCTCCTTTTCTGAACCCATTTTGTGCCACTGTCGTTGCTCCGCACGCCTCGACCTCCGCCTCCGACCACCTTCCGCACCCAGCGGCGCCTTCGCCGCCTCGTTGCTCTGCCCCTTATCCACCTATAGATAGTCGGTCGCACCTACCCTAATCCGAGCACTGTCGACGTTGATCCCCCCTCTGCCGCCACCCGGCGGCCTTCGACCGTTTCCATGGCTTCGACACCTCGCCGCCCCCTACCACCAACCCCTCCCCACCATGGCCTGCCGTCGCCTCAAACATCCCTCTAAGCCCGTCGGGCGAATCATAACCCAAACCCTAACTCAAACCTCACGATGGGTACAACAGCAATCGGAGACGTAGAAGATGGCGGCCTTACGCAGACAGAGATGGGGAAGGTGAAAAGGCGGGTAAATGTGAATCGATTGCACACTTAAGAGATTTGCATGCGCCTACGAAATAGCAATTTCAATACTATATTAGAAGATTTAAAAGGTGGCTTCATAGTTTAAAAAAAATTGCACCAGTAAATTAAATTTATTTTCTAGCCACATAAATCTAAGCCACTTTTAATATGTTGTATAGTGTTCTATGACGACATGAGAAAAATCATTTGCTTGTCAATTTCTCTGCTGAAAGAATAAAAAAATAAAAACGAATCCACTATTAACAATATTAGAATGTTTTGTTCCTGACTACCGGCTACTTGTGTTCTAAATGAAGGTTTATACTATATTGTACACACATGTTATTTATATAAAAAAAATATATACTCATTGCATTTTAGCCACATCTTGAGCGGTTGACCCAATTGGACCCTTCATGCTGTCAGCTGCATCCAACAACTCAATCCAAGGGAAAGCTAGCACTGACCCAAATTACTTTTTCAATACCATACAGCCTAATTTGATGCTAGCGCCGGTAAACAAATCGCAAGTATGGACAAGGTTGCCGAGGGAAGAGTGACCTTCAAAACTCAGAAGAGAACAAGAGGGAGGGTGGAAAACCACTGGCTGCTTGCGCCTGTGAAGAAGAACGTCCAGGTGACTAGGTGGTCCAGCACTCCAGTCTCCAGCAGCATACCGCTATCCTTCATTCTGTTCGCTGTTTTCGTATCAAGGTTTATTCGATCGATGCACAAAGCGAATACGAAGTTTAAATATTTTCCAAATTTCCCATGAAACTACTTTTCTAGTTCCTACGAAGTGTTGGGCGGGGGAAGATAAAATAAAAATAAAAAGAAGTCGTGCGCATCCGGGGAATCGAACCCCGGTCAGTACCGTGGGAGGGTACTATGATACCACTACACCAGATGCGCTGAACTGGTTTCTTCGAGTTCAGTTATGTTATCAATCATTGCACCGTTTGCACAAAACAGGCACATGCTTCAAAAATAAAAACGTAAGCAAAGCCCATGGTGCGAGCGACCTACAGGAGTCAAATTTTGTATGTTGTCCCCATTCGTATTAGTTTTGAAATGAAGCTTCAACCTATTCGCAATCCATCTTCACTGACGAACCAGCTCTAAGAATCCAAGAATAGTTGCTGGTTACTGCCTGTTCCGCAGCAAATTTTGAACAAACCCTCAGCAAGTAGCCAACAGATTACACAAGGAGTTGCAGAGACAAAACTGTGCAATGTTTATTTTCCAAAAAATGTTCATACAGGCACCCAACTCAGCCGGAAGGGAGGCCGGAGGCACACCACATGGAGACGCATATTCTCACGGATTTTGCCAATATTCCATGCAATTACAATCTGAGATTACAATTCATACAGTATGCTACTCTTACTTAACTATTTATATCAAACTGAAACACATGTTTTGCTTTGACAGCTCCATATTTTCCTTGATGGCAGCAAGAGCAGAAGCCTTGTGTTGAAATGAGATGTTCGATGGAGATTTGCAAGAGCAGAAGCATTGTGTTGAAATGAACTGAGCTGTTCAATGGAGGACTGCTGTATGTGTGTTGACATACTGTGGCACAAGAACTGGATTCAGAAGGCAACAAAGAACACTCTAGGCTCTTAATTACTTTGGAGCACCATTTCATACATGGACATAGAAGCATTTGAAAAAGGTCAGCCATTTATACATTTCATACATGGACATACTCTATTATCATACACAATGTCTTGGATCTGATAGATGCCTGCTAGATCTGAGAAGGTCCGACCTAAGCCCCCGCCGGGAGCAGCCGCGACCTGTACCACCGTGAGTTGGTCCCTTGTGTCCACCGGCGGCGCGACAACCCTGCAGCTTCCCTCGGCGTGCGGGAGGCAGGGACGGCGGCGACTCGCTGGAGGAGGGGGTCGCGGCGGCGCACGGGAGTATGGGACGGTGGCGGCGCGCGGGAGGAGGAGACGGCAGCGCCGCGCGGGAGGAGGGCACAGCGGCGACGGAAGAGGCGGAGCTGCGCAGGTGAGCCGTGACCCGTGAGAGCAGAGGAAGAGGTTAGTAGGGACAGGGGCAAATCGGGCAAGTCACATTTGAAGCGTGCTGAATTGTGCTGGAGCGTCAAACTTTTAGAACCCTTTTCTTTTGAATTGCCGGCGTCAAACATTTCGGGATGGAGGGAGTATTTGGGATCGTCTAGGTCATAGGCGTTTGCAATATGTGGTTTGTCACAGTCGATTTTCTTGGCCCACCGCTCTACCCCTATCCATCTATGTGGTTGTTGGGTACAACGGCGATCAGAGACGTAGAAGATGGCGACCTGGCAGAGACGGAGACGGGGAAGGTGAAAAGGAAGGTAAATGTGAATCGATTGCACACTTAAGAGATTTCCATGCGCCCACGAAATAGCAATTTCGATACTATATTAGAAGATTTTAAAGGTGGCTTCGTAGTTTAAAAAATTGCACCAATAAATTAAAATTATTTTCTAGCCACTTTAAATATGTTGTATAGTGTTCTATGACGATATGAGAAAAATCATTGGCTTGTCAATTACTCTGCTAAAAGAATTAAAAATATTTAAAACGAATCCACTATTAACAAGATTAGAAAGTTTGTTTTGTTCCTGACTACCGGCTGCGGCTACTTGTGTTCCAAATGAAGGTTTATACTATATTGTACACACATGATATTTATATTAAAAAAACATAGTCATTGCATTTTAGCCACATCTTGAGCGGTTGACCCAATTGGGCCTTTCATGCTGTCAGCTGCATCCAACAACTCAATCCAAGGGAAAGCTAGCATTGACACAAGTAATTTTTTCAATACCATGCAGCCTAATTTTATGCTGGTAGCGGTAAACAAATCGCAAGTATCATCAACCAGTGACTAGGTGGTCCATCACTCCAGCAGCATACCGCTATCCTTCGTTCTGCTCGCTGTTTTCGCATCAAGGTTTATTCGATCGATGCACAAAGCGAATACTCCATTATCGTAATCGTGGCTCCTATCATGGTAGGCAAAATGGGGCTCTGCACCAGCCTGTTCATGGAATGCTATTTTCTCTCGAACGATTAGAGCTTACCGATTTTCATTTAGGAGGAGTAAAACTAACCACCACAGCCACACCTCAAATACAACTACCACGGCATAACACCACTCGAGCAACGCCAAAGTGGCTCACAAAGCAAAGGCAAACAAACTTATGACCAATGACAACGCGGAATGGACCAAGTCAACGCTTCCAACAAGAGAGCGATAAAATCGCCGCTGTCAGTTAGCTCGTAATTTTTACCCAAAAACAGTGAAGGGGCATTCATAATGATGCCTCTAAGAAGGAAACTACATCAAATGTCATCACCATCATCGACCCAAGCAGAGTCACTTTACACGATCCACCGACAAGAAAAGGCTTTGTTGTCCGTTGCTTTCTAGGAAGAAAAAGTAAAGAAGTGAGGAGAGACATATGGTCATAGGAAAGCCACACATAAATAGTTGCAGCTGTACATATTAGCATGGTTGTGTTTTGAGTTGAACAAAACTAGCAGCGACCCGCAAAGGAGCATTATCGATTAATTGCAGTCTCATGACCCCATTGTTTGAATACCCCTTTTGGTTGAGGCCTTGATAGGATGTGCTCTTCTTATGGGGCAAGCTCCTTTTATCGAAGGTAAATTTTCTTGAATCTGACATTTTTTTAAAAAAACACTTAATCGAAAGTAAATCTTTTTCTTATGAATAACTTAAATGTTGTACACTTTATTATGGTTAAAAGTTTAAATCTTTTCCAAACTTCCCATGAAACTACTTTTCTAGTTCCTACGAAGTGTTGGGCGGGGGAAGATAAAATAAAAATAAAAAGAAGTCGTGCGCATCCGGGGAATCGAACCCCGGTCAGTACCGTGGGAGGGTACTATGATACCACTACACCAGATGCGCTGCTCGTCTCACTGGTTTCTTCGAATTCAATTTTCTTATCAATCATTGCACCGTTGGCACAAAACAAGCACATGCTTAAACAAAGCTCATGGTGCGAGCGACCTACAGGAGTCAAATTTTGTATGTTGTCCCCATTCGTATTAGTTTTGAAATGAAGCTTCAACCTATTCGCAATCCATCTTCACTGACGAACCAGCTCTAAGAATCCAAGAATAGTTGCTGGTTACTGCCTGTTCCGCAGCAAATTTTGAACAAACCCTCAGCAAGTAGCCAACAGATTACACAAGGAGTTGCAGAGACAAAACTGTGCAATGTTTATTTTCCAAAAAATGTTCATACAGGCACCCAACTCAGCCGGAAGGGAGGCCGGAGGCACACCACATGGAGACGCATGTTCTCAGGGATGTTGCCAGAGGAAATGCAGGGAAGTCTCTCTGTTATCCCATGAAGGGTTCCGATTTCCGAGACGAGTCAGCACAAGCATCATCAAGGTCCACCTTCCTTCAACCGTTCCCTGCACAATGTAGGTAAGCATTATGTGAATTCCATCAACTACGAAAGATGAGCAAACATACATAATTGTAACCCAGCTGATATAAGATGCACAATGTAGGGTTATGTCAGCATGTAGCTCGGTCTGCTCTGCTGTCTCTGTAGTGGTTATCTGCTATCATCCATAATCATAGTTATCTGTTTAACAATGGATGTAAACCCAACTAGGCACAATCATCTTTACCGAATCACACATAAACAAATCCAAACTCTCGCCTAAGGCCCTGAACTCAATCTTCTGAATCCAAGTATTACTTTTGCCTCGTTGAGTAGCTAATACCTAAGCATATGCGATCGATGCACACAAATACTTGAAGTGTATCAACTATGAGTCTACATCTTAAAGTTTCTGATTCTATTTCTTTTAGGGTATATCATTTTCCTGGCCTTTGAGTTTATGGTGCAAAGAATAAGTCTTTCACCATCACAAGAAAAGGAATGCACAAAGCGTCTTCCTTATATCCTTTCCTTGGGTGTTGTACCAGACTACCAGTGATAGAACAACAACACATATATTCCCAAAATTACCAAGTAACAGTTGAAACTAACTTCGTGTCAGAGCCCTGTGAAATAAACTGTTTACCAAGGTTCATCACAGGGTAAGGAACCTAAGCTACCAATTTGGTAATTGCATGGAAAGAAAATGCAATATCCACAAGGGAAAAAAGATCTATGGGTGCATATTGAAAGGAGCATACATAATATATCTTCCATGAAGTTTCTATCCAATAAAAGTTCCAATGAAATTGCAACCAAGAGCCCTGGTTACAACCCAAAAAACTACAATAGCCTCTAATTTGAATCCTCTGCCTTTGGGTATGAAGGCATAGAGATGAATAGTGTTTGTGCATTTATTGAGTCTTAGCCTATGGATCATAAATGGACGTCCCAGATCTGGAGAGCTACAGTAGCTCATGAACAGTAGTAGGTGCGCACTGTTTGCTGCAGTGCCCGTGCATTTTCATCTCATTGGTACAGTGCCCCTCTGCGTTTTGTACTACAGCGGCAGAGGATACCGAATTACCGATTCAATGACCCTCTCTTGCTTTGTTCGGTTGGGTTAAAATTCGCCATTTTTGTATAGACTATTCGGTGTAATATTTTGTAATAATTTTTTAAGACTTTGTAAGGTTTTACTCAAAGATCTCAAAAAAAAATTTAACCTTGTTATATCTTCTTTTGAAAGTCTTTAATTTTTAGCTCAACCAAACAAAATCGAACCCCACTGCGAACCAAACAGGGCCAATAACATTGAAGAGCATTCACAACGGTCACTTCAAAATATTGTAGTTTTAGCTACATATTGTAGTTTTAGATAGTAGCTGATGAAGAGAATTTTTTTAAAAAGTGTCGTGTAAGTGTGAAAAAATAGAGAGAAGAATAGAGTAACTAATAGTGAAACAGAGTGAGGGATAGAGTGATGGATGTGAAATAAAACTTCAAATACACTCTATAACACTATTTACTGCACACTCTATCCATCTCTTTAAAATTATTCACACTTTACACTACACTCTAAAAAAAATCTTTTCCTCTATGAGACATTCTATCCCTGCACACTCTATTTTACAGCTTCACCTATGGCTGTTGTGCGATGATCAAACGCAAGCTTTTCTTGTTGTAATTGGATTAAACACGACCTTAATACATGATACTTCGCATTCTATCAAACTATGGTGCATTGCAAGATGGACCACTAAGCTAATACAATCAAGATAAGACATCACACAGTGGTCAAACCAAGTTGCATTCCTAGGGAGCAGGTAGCAACCAATGGAAAAGGCATATGGCATACTCATCTCAAGTTCTCAACCCAAACACAGAGATGTTCCAATAACCATGAAGCAAGGCTGGACAAATACAGGAGTATTACCTAAACAATGATGCGCGGTTCGTCAGCTTAACAAGGACAATTCAAGAATCCGCCTTTGACATCGCCTCCAATCTCCCAGCGAGGAGCTTCTCGACGTACTTCCCCAGTATGTCAGCCTCGAGGTTCACCTTGTCCCAGACCTTCTTCTTCGGCAGCACGATGTTGTCCTGCGTGTACCGCACGAGCATGAAGTCGAACCACCCGGCCTCCTCGTCCACGTTGACGACGGTGAGGCTGGTGCCGTCGACGGCGACGAACCCCTTGGGCACGAGCAGGCGCAGGATCTCCGGCGGCGCGCGCACGGTGACCCAGAGCGAGTCGCCGTCGGGGCGGAAAGCGGCGATCTCGCCCGTGCCGTCGACGTGGCCCTGCACGAAGTGCCCGCCCATGCGGGACGCCGGCGTGAGCGCGCGCTCGAGATTGACGGCGTCGCCCGGGGCGCGGCCGCCGAGGGACGTCCTCCGGAGGGTCTCCGGCGCCACCCCGAACGTGAGGGTGGAGGAGGCCGGGTCGATGGCGGCGACGGTGAGGCAGGTCCCGTCGACGGCGACGCTGTCGCCGAGCTGGGTCCCGGCGAGGAGGTTCCTGGTCTCGACCTCGAGGTCAACACCCGGAGCGCCCCCGCCCCCGCCCCCGCCACCGGAAGGCTCGGAGGGCGCGGCCATGCGGCGGACGCGGCCGACTTCCTCGACGATGCCGGTGAATAGGGAGCGGACCGGGATGTGGGACGGGGAGGAGGGGGAAAGTGTCTTGGGGACCGGGGAGAGGGAGAAGCGGAGCGGCGGGACGCGGAGCGGCGTGGAGCCGACTCGGGAGGCGATTGGGAGGGGGGAGGACGACGAGGGAAGGAGCCCGCCGCGGCGGAGGAGGTGCGGGCGGTTCCGAACGGCGGCCATGGCGGGCGCCGTCGCCATGGCGAGATTATTCTGGCCTGGATCGGGAAGACGATGAGGCCTCGCCGCGAGCGGCACCTGCTAGGCTGCTAGCTATACACTGTCTAGTACACAGATCTACCGTACGGCCCCGTTTGTTTGAGCTTCTAACCAGCTTTTAGTCTCAGAAGCCAGAAGCTCAAACAAACAGCTAGCTTTTGGAACACTCTTCAAAGAAGCCAAAAACTCAATTTATACTGTGATATGAGCTTTTCCCAAAAGGTAGTTTTTTTTTTGTTTTTCCCAAAGCAGTTTTTAGAGAACCTGTAGCTCAGACAAATAGGGCCACGTGTTCCCTAGCTAATAGAGTATTGTTTAGCTCAACAAATTTGTTGGCTTGATAAATCTTCATTTTCTATGTAGAAAACTTCATTTTTTAAATAGAGTTAAGTTTTCTCTTACATAGTTACATATAATTTATTCATCGCTTTAGAGGACAACTAGCATATATAACTCGTCGCGAGTGCTAACGCACGAAGTAGTCTCCGTGCCCCACTCCCGTTGCCTCTAGCCTCCTCCCTCGCCCTCCTCCTCTAAACTTTGATTTTCCTCGAGGCTATGATAGCCACCCATAATCATGGTTAGCCTAAACGGTAAACGGTAAACAGTCGGTCACCCTTTGTTTAGCATTTAGACGGTTTAAACGGTGTTTACACGGAATTAAACGGAGTAAACGGTTTCTATTTATATTGATAAAAATAGCATATATTTTAAATTAAAATTGATATTTTTTAGGCATAGCAAACTAGGAGTAATGCAGTATAGCAATTATCATAAGCAGATAGCGGTGATACTATATTAATACTAGTAGAATTGTAGATTGAAATAGAAATTACACCAGTATTGGACTATTGGTGTATCAAAAGGACATATTGAGCATTACTGCTAGAGTGCTAGTACATCATAAGGATTGAAATCACAACTTCACGTCACATATTAAAACCGCAAAGCCGTACTGCACAAAGAAAAATTGAAAACACATATTAATAGAGCAGTACCTAGGCGCGACGTGGGGCCCACATGGCTCGAGCGCGAACGCATGGGGCGGGCCAGAGTCTAGGAGGGAGGTGAGAGCACAAGAGTTTAGCTGGCGTGAGAAGAGCATGGGAGTGAAGTGAACAAATTAAGAATTATAGTGCATTACATATCCTAAACAGCCCGTTTAATAACGTTTAGCCCGTTTAATTCCGTTTAATCCCGTTCTGTTTAGCCCGTTTAGTCCGTTTAATCCCGTTTTTGACCGTTTAAACCGGTCAACCGTTTAATTCACCGTTTAGGGGCTAAACTGCACGGTGTTCGCCTGAACACCGTTTAAACACCGTTTAAACGGCCGTTTAGGCCGTTTAGGCGAACACTGCCCATAATCGACGACACCCTCACCACCTCGACACTCTATCCCCTTCCTTCACTCGACACGTCGCCCTCACCCAATCTAATTCCAACTGACAACATTGATCCACTCATGCCCACCATCCCCATCACGGCACTACTCTTGCTCATCTTCAAAGCTCCAACATTGATGCCGACTCCTCACCGTTCTGCTATGATCCCTACGCGCCATCGAGCCATCGCCTCCTCATCCTTCTTCTAAGCCTCAAGGCATGGGTGCACCCCAACCCTAAACCAACCTCACGACAGCGGTGCGAGGGAGAGAAAAGGTGAGGATGAGCAAGGAGGAAGAAGGAAGAAGGAGAAAGCGGAGAAAGGTGAAGGTAGAGATATCCCCTCCCCTCCACATGTCAGTGGCATAAAAGGCATATGCCCCAAAGAGGATACCAATCCCTTGTCATGCCGTGACCCTATTTCATGACAATTTTATTTACCAAAATGTCTTGAGGCTGCTACAAATTTTATGTGGTGGGTCACACTTGCTAGTAAAAAACTAATCACGTATTCATCTCTCCTGGGCTCGACTCTGGAAAACACGATAGTAATGGATAGAGAAGCGGCTAGAAGGAAGAAATATTTTAAATGATAGTGCAAATTATGAAGGAATTTTAGAGAAATAGATAGAAGAGATGCAAATAGTGAGAAGGTGTTGGAGTGGCTCTCATGCCTCGGTCAAATCCATCCAACCCTATTAATCTGTCCAGTCGGTTTGACGTGGACCTGCTATAGTACAGATCATCGATGGAACCTCCCCATCTAAAACCTCCAAGAATATGTGCTAGATGAGTCCATCTTGGTGATGGCACCGACCATCGGTTTCTGGCATTAGGCAATTGCACACAAGAGAGTACTTATGTAAATTAAGTTGGGTCTGGAAAATGGTTTACTTCGTATGTTCATTTTCTTAGGATGCTCCATGTAATTGTGGACGGTACTGCCTATAGTTAATACAAATATATACAAAATGGCCGGTACTGCCATTATAAAGTTTGGTTTATTCAAAATTGCCATTATAAAACGAATATTTATATTGATGCTATTTTTTTTTGCAACAAACAATCAGAAAATGCCATTATCTGCGTTTTTCGAGATTTTTCAGCTTATACTTGAGACAAATACGAGTAAAATACAGGGAAATACGCATATGACAAGTGGACCCCACGTATCATCCACTCACCCTCCCCTTCCCCTTCTCCTTCTCCCTCCTTCCTCCCACTCCCAATCTCTCCCCCAACTCCAGCAATTAAGCTACACGGCCGGCCGCGGTGAGCGGCGCGCGGCGGTGGCGTTGACAAGCTGTGGTGGCAATGACAACGAGTGATAGTGGCGGCGTGCGGCTCGTCGGAGAGGAGGAAGAAGAAAGATGTCGGTGGGGAGCGAGCCAGCGATCTGCGTGTTGGGGAGCCGGCGACCTTGAGAGAGAGAGAGCGTTGGAGGAGGAAGGAGGAAGAAGAACGCGGAGAGAGTATGATATGTGGGCCCACATGTATTTTATTTTTTTTATTTATTTCGTATTTGGCTTGCGTATAATTCATAAATCCTCGAAATACTCTACAATGGTATTTCTAATAGTTTATTGCAAAAAAAATGGCATCAATATAAATATTTGTTTTGTAATGGCAATTCTGAATAAACCGAAATTTATAATGGGACGAGTGAAAAAAATCCATACAAAATGCCCTTTAACAAGGAAAAAAAATGAAAAAAAACCCGGTCGCTCCAAATAGTCCAAATGTCCAATCCCCACCAGTCTCCAGCCCTCCCCCTCCACTCCGCCGCCACCCCCCATCTCATCTCCGGCGACTCTCTGATAGAGAGAGAGAGAGGCAGAGAGGGAGCGAGGGAAGGAGATACAGGGTATGGCGGCGGCTGAGCCAGTGAAGGTTGAGGCCGGGCAGGAGGAGGAGGAGGCCGCGGAGCAGGTGGTGAACCCGTGGGTGGTGTCGGCGGGGAAGAGCGGCGTCGACTACGACAAGCTCATCGATCAGTTCGGCTGCCAGCGCATCGACGACGGCCTCGTCGCCCGCGTCGCGCGTCTCACTGGCCGCCCGCCGCACTGCTTCCTCCGCCGCGGCATGTTCTTCGCCCACCGGTATCCTCGTGGGGGCCAGCTATTGATTTCTCGGCGGTGTAGGCGGGGTTGGAGGTGGAAGCTCTGACGAAATTTGGGTTTTTTGGGTAGGGATTTCAACGATTTACTGGACCTGTACGAGAGGGGGGAGAAGTTCTACCTCTACACGGGGAGGGGGCCCTCGTCGGAGGCGCTGCACCTCGGCCACCTCGTCCCCTTCATGTTCACCAAGTAAGCATCGGGTTCAAGCGTCCAACCTGCATCTGTATCTCCCCGGGCCTGATTACGTGCCGTGGCCGTGAGCTTTCGATTTTTAAACAGTCCTAAATGACTTCATCCTTGTAGCAGTAGTTGTTGTCATGGATTGGCAGAGTGATGAAGCGAATTGCCCTTCTGTGGAAGTGTCGGCGCAACTGAAAATTGTCCTGGAATATTGCATTTCAACTTGTTCGCTGCCACGAAGGAGATTAGGGATTTAAACAATTTTTTTAAAACATCACGTAGTGTACTGGGAGTTTTTACCTTCTATATTTCGTGGTAACAGAAGCACATAAATCGAATGTATTCCATTTTGTTGGCTATGCTGTGTGGTCTCTCTGTACCATCTAACACTAAACGACAATGTATTCTTTGATCAACCTTGTATTCTAGTCTTAATTCTTGTTTTGTCAGAAGCCATGGACAATGCTGATTGATTATTGTGATATTTCTTCAGATATTTACAAGATGCTTTTAAGGTGCCTCTAGTGATACAGCTAACAGACGACGAGAAGTTCTATTTTAAGGACTTGACTCTTGAGGAAACCCACAGGCTTGCCCGCGAAAATGCAAAAGACATTATAGCATGTGGATTTGATGTTGACAGGACTTTCATCTTTGCCAATTTTGATTATGTTGGAGGGTGAGATTATACTCTTCTTAATTGTCTATTCCTTATTTCTGGTACTTGATTGTTCAGTCACTTAAGAAGTAAGAAAGTAAAGCACATGATATTATCCTTAGGCTTTGTTTTTTGGACTTAACAGATTAACGACTTAACAACTTAACGACTTAGCTATGTTTTGAAAAGATAAATGCTTTGGCTTTTTTGAGTCTTTTTTTTGTTGTCTCGAAGGTGGTTCCTAACGTTTTAAAAAGCAAGTCAAATGAAATGGATCTGAATCTCAAGACTATCTCAAGAAGCTCTCGAAATTTAGTCATATTAGCTGTTCAGCCATTCAGATCAGTCCAAAAGAACATAACCTTAACTTTGTTTCTTTCATGATAAATTAACATTCCTCTATCTTTCTCTTACAGTGTTTTCTACAGAAACATCGCTAGAATTAACAGATGTGTGCCACTAAATAAGGTGTGAGCTGTTCAGTATTTTGGAGATTACCGAGCTTAATCCCGCCCCTTCTAACATGATCTTTTGTTAAATATTGTTTACTCTTAAATGCCAGGTCAATGCAATATATGGGTTCACCCCAGAAGATAACATTGGAAAGATAAGCTTTCCTTCTGTGCAGGCAGCTCCATCATTCCCTTCTTCATTTCCCCATCTCTTCTCTAGCAATGACCAACTACGGTGCCTGATCCCATGTGCAATAGACCAGGTAATAACTTGTTTTTGGTATAGCGATCCTGACAATCTTAGGTAACTAGTAATGTATCTACTTGTTGGCATACTTGTAAATATCTGGCAGCACCAAATTCAGATTTAACTTCCCTTGTGCTTGTAGCACTTCATTTGAATTGTGACCTACCTCTATATGCAAAATATATGGGTAAATTAATTCTTTATGTAATTACCATGAAAGTATATCTGAGTAATTTCTTTTGAAGTTTAAATATTCTGAAATGTCATTACATGTTCATATTAAATTTGTAAATTTGTATTGCTCATTTGATCTGTTCCTCTTATTATCCCAGGATCCTTATTTCAGGATGACTCGTGACGTTGCTCCAAGAATTGGTTATCAAAAACCATCACTAATTGAATCAAAATTTTTCCCGGCTCTTCAGGCATGTTATTTTTGGAGTAGTATGGATTTGGAACTTAATATGTCACTGCATAGAAGTGTATAAGAGTCTCAGAAAGTGAATTCACCCACGGAGGCACAATGCAAATCTCATGCTCATTGTTTTGATGATCTTTAACATTTCCTTTAATGCCAGTCAATCAGGACTATATCACTATAGCAAAGTGATTATGTGCACATCAAATGTTTCAATTTTTTAAAAGAAGTGGGCATCCTTGAAGTAAAATCATAAAGTGTAACCTTATTATGCTATGCTAATGGTGAAAAACAAAATAGGTTGATATCTTCTTTTCGAGCATTTGGAAGTGCATGCCCAGTTTAACTCCTAGTTGATTTTTTTCTATTTCCCTACTGCATCTACCTATGTCTTGACCACTGAGTCTATGTTTATTGCTCAACGTATCTTCTTTTACTTTATTACGGATGGCCCCTACGGTCAAGTAATGGCTTTATGAGGGTTGTTTTTTTCTTTAACAGGGGGAGAACACAAAAATGTCAGCTAGTGACCCAAATTCTGCAATATATGTGACAGATAGTGCTAAAGATATAAAGAAAAAGGTGTGCCCTGAGCATTATTTTTTTGCTGAAAAAGTATCTGCAAGCAGTTACATACATGTTTTGAGTTACATCATTTAAGTTTTGGTGAATCAATTATTGAATTGAGCTGCGCATGAAAATTGTAGTTCAGAGTAGTTATTCCTTCATGGATTTATCATATTTTTCTCATCATTCTGCAGGTGAGCAAATATGCCTTTTCAGGCGGTCAGGATTCAATAGAGCTCCATAGGAAACTTGGAGCTAACCTTGAGGTAAGGCCTTTTGTCGTCATTCTTGAGCACATGGTACTGAACACCAAACTTGTCCACATAATCATTTTTTTGTGTCTATTTTTTCTTCTCTGCTTGCCTAAATCATGCTCCATTTTTTGTCATGTATTTGCTTGCATTTAAATGTTAAATTTATAAGACAATCTGAAAATTTGAATATATCATGTAACTCTACTGATTCAACATCAGATATAAATCAGAGCAGGCTTTTATCTTTTTTTTGTCATTTATTGAAGCTATAATTTATTTAAGAGTAAAAAAACAATGTAGGACACTTGTCCTTAGCGATCAGCCGGTCAAGTAGGTCCTCAAACCATCAATGGTACTTCATAGGTCCCTAAACTTGTTAAGTGGTTCACCCAAGGTCCAAGACATGCTTGACTAGAGCTGTTCGCTTACACGGCATCAAGATGGGCCACAGCATGGATGTAAAAAAAGGAAACCAAATATGGACATATGTTTTATGTTGTTGTGAGGTGTTGAATAGGCGATGGGATTTTCAAAATAGCCCTGCATGTTTCAACAAATCACATAAACTTAAATCAACTGGACACAGTTGTCTGGTGTTCCTCATCTCCATATTTTGATCTCTCCCAATGATAAGGATTTTTTGTGACCGTACAAAGTCTTACCACCGCCACATTGGCCACATCTCTGTGTCGAACACATGAATAAATTAGCATGCACGCAAACCTCACACGACACTGATAACAATGCAAAAACCATTCCAAACGTACAATTTTTATTGGCTAATGCAATTCAAATTCATATATGCATGAGCAAAGAAGAGATATAGCAAGAATGTAAAATTCGTTTGTGCAAAGTTGCTTTGCCTGTCTTTTACTGATCTGAAACAGGCACAACACGTTGACTGCTTACTAAAAAAGTGCTGGAGGAAGAAAAACTAATGAAGTAAATAGGTTTTAGCAATATATAAAATCAGAGCTCGGATTTTTGTAAGCTTCTCCAGTGTGAAGCTTTCCAACAAGCTGTTAGTGGACTCCGTACAAAAGAGTCGATGTTCTAACAGAAAAACTGTAGACATTACTGAATAGTTTGTTAAAACTCATCCTTTTCAGAGTGCAATGCCAAACTGCCATTGTTCTAATCATTACTTAATTCTCCAAGCACATCAACAGTGTGTAATTATTCACTAAAATCAAATAGGCGGCAATCGGCATATTGCAAAAACTCAAATAGGATTGTGTTTTTGTTTTTTTTAAACCGTAGGGCACATAACTAGATCAAGCTGGTTCTAAACAAATTGAGCAAGGAAGCGTAGAACAATTCCTCTCTCCGCAGTTGAACCAGAGTCGAACAAAGAAGTCCCTGCCCTTTTTGCATACACCTAGACTGTTTGACTAGACTGCCCTGTGCAGCCTCGCCCGTCGACTGCCAGTAGCCGCATGGCGGCTTGTTGTCTGCCTAGGCTACAACGACTTTGGTGTCGGTAGCGGTCTACCGCCATGCTCTGGGAAGCTCCTAGAGTTTGATGCTTTCAGCGATTGAGGAAGTGGGTGTTTTGGGATGATTCATCGGTTGATGGGAGTGGTTCATTGGAGTTTTTTGAGGTCTAGGAGATGGGAGCATTGGCTTAGTGGGCTAGGCTCCAGTTCTAGGCTTCCGGACACTGCCCACTTGGGCCAAGTAGGAGACGAGAGAGAAGCACCGGTTCAGCCCTTCCTTTCGCTCGCCCTCATCTTTTTGCTCACCTGCCGGCGCGCCGTTGAAATCCCGAGCAAATCTACTACGTGAACTTGGGCAGCTATAGAAAGAAATACCAGGGTCTTCTCTTGTTGCATTGTGGGAACCCGGGCAGAATGATATGCGCAGGCCTAGCTAGGCCTAGGCCCATAAACAGTACCGCGGTACTGTAGGATGCGAACAGTACCCGTGGGTACTGTAGCACCGGCCCCGCCGTGGTTAGGGTTATAGTTATTAGTTTCTCTTTATTAGGAATATATTCTTATGGTAAGTTAAGTTTTTTCTTAGAGTTCAAGCGATATTTTCCTTAGGCTCCAAGTCAGTGCTCCCTATAAAAGGGAGGGTCATGTATTCTTTATTATTATCTAAACAATGGAATAATTTTGAGATTTAATCTCATAGGCGGTGCCTCCGATAACAGCCTAGGACGGTAGCTTCGACAACAGTTCGCCCACGTTAGGGCCGTATTCCCTTTTGCGCGCTTGCACGTAACAGCTGCCGTGTTGCCTGGACAGTGGCTCCACCACTGCCTCCCCCCACAACCAAAAGTTGCATAGTGTCTAAAAACACACATCAGATGAACCTTAGAAAAAAGGTTGGCGCTCCCTGGCCACGTTTGACAAGGCCAGCATGCATGCTCAGCTATTTATATATGTTTTGATTTTCATTGAACTTGAACATTGAGTGGATCACTTAGCAAGACCTGGCAATCTGGCATGCAACATCCACAAACCCAGGGACCTTTACTGGACCTTTCAGCCGTACAAGTTTGAAAGACTGTATTTTACTGTTCACTTAATGCTATCGTTGTGTTACAGTGTAAGAGTGTGAGGTATCTTCATTTATATAATCTGCCTGTAATGTATTTTACCCCTGGAGATAAAACTATTAGTGAGTTTTGATTATGTTCAGGTGGATGTCCCAATTAAGTACCTAAACTTCTTCCTTGAAGATGATGATGAACTCGAGCATATAAAGAAGGTAATACTACAAGAAATGCTATGTATAACACTAAGTTATGTGATACGGTCCCCAACTAAATTGCACTAATACTTTGAAACTCAACGCCAGGAGTACAAGGCAGGCAGGATGCTGACTGGTGAAGTAAAGCAGCGTCTTACTGAAGTTCTAACCGAGCTGGTTGCAAGACATCAAAGAGCTAGAGCTCAAGTGACCGATGAGGTACTCAGTTTCATTATGCCTGTCATCTTGTACAGTTCTGTAGTTCTGTATGTGTATGCTTTGAGCACACATATGCTGCATTTTTTTTTGCATAGTAATAGTATTCTGCCATGGCACACCCAACAGCATAGACCAACGCCCTTATACAAACAATCCTACATCTATGCTTGTCGAAGTGCGCAAGGCCGTACAAGCACATTATTATTTACTTTTTTTGGTAAAAACTAAAGCGTATAGGGTGAAGCAATATTTTCTTACATTGAGCACACGGTTTCCTATTTTTGTAGATGGTTGATAAATTCATGTCTAGGAGGCCCCTTCCCAATATGTTTGGTTGACTATGATGTCAGGACGGGGAGGGCAGGCATTTTTGTTCTTAGGGGATATGTAGAATTCCAGAAGCAGCATAAGTGTGTTTCATGATTTATTTGCCCCAATTGATATGGACCTGGCCACTCAATCCTGTATTATGGCTACTTGATTATGTGAAATCAGTAAAGGATATGCTTACTTTCAAGTCTGCTGTGTGAATGTAAACACTAATGAATGCTTGATTGTTTTCACCTGTCGAATTAGAATCTTACACTAATGAATGCTTGATTGTTTTCACCCGTCGAATTAGAAAAGATTCGAGTTGAATTATAGTCTAGTTCAATTACCATATTAATGGATGTAATTGTTATCTTATCTGAGTGTTTCTTTTTCCATTTTTCTGAGGGAGTATGCAAGGATCTGACCGTTCTGTTCCATGTGTCTTAGCAGTGCCGATGCTGCCTCAACCTAGACTCCTAGAGCAAGGAGTAGTGCTGATAGAATAGAATAAAAGAGAGAGTAGAGCTGATACATAGTGTTAAATAGTGTTAGATTTATCCTAAATTCGGATAGCACTAGACATGTCCTAGAACCGTCACTGTGAAACCCAGATTGAGGCAAACGGTTGAGCCGGGTGGTGGGTCTCGTGGTTACAATTAAAGCATTCCATATTTCCACCGGTGGCCTGCTCTTGTTTTTTCAAAAAAAAAAAAAAACTCAGTTGCTAAAACATAACAGCGTACCAGGGCTAGACAATGTTTCAAGCTAAACGGACAATGTTTCAAGACAAACTTTTAGCCTTTTAGGGTTTCATAGTGTGTCAGTACGATTTAGAGTTGAGCTGCAGAAACTTGCAGTGCAATACAACGCTAGGAGCCATGACTCAAATACAAGACAAAAAAGGACGCTGAAGTACTTTGCATAGTTCATAACTTATCTCGACGGAACTATAATTTGCTATCATTCTGTTATTTACTTATATAAAGAATGTAAAGCTTTTGATCTAAGGGTCAATAATATCGGATTCTCGGGATTGAAAGAAGACAAAAATGGGAAAACTGTGACCCTACAGAGGCGCCCTCTCTTTGAATCTCATGCATGTGGTGTGGACCTATCCGTTCCACCTCCAGAAGCTGCCATCACCGGGCCTCTTGTTGCTGCTTGAAGCTGCTTGGCCAGATTCGTCTTCCTTTTCACGCCGTAGATATTCAACCTCCTTATCGAGGGGCCCCATCTTCTGCAACCGTTGTTGAAGCTCTGAAACTTCATTCTGTCGATTGAGCAAAAGGGAAATATTGTGTAATTATTTCAATCCCAAGGGTGTAGCAGAACATGAAGAGCTCAGAGGTCAAAGGATACTCCTGTTAAGTAATGAAAACTATCACAGCTCAGGGGTGCTAAAGGATACCTCATTATCTCTTGCTATGCAAGACACACATTTATGCCAAGTTCTTGAAATAGTTCAGAGTTTATTTGAATAGTCAAGTTTTTGTAGAAAGGGGAACTGTTAAACTAAGTTAGGTGGCAATAAGCAAGTTATCATTGATAAGTTGTCCCCGAGACCCCCGACAAGGCGACAAAATTAGTTGACTAGCTCGTCCCTGAGACCCGGCTAGGCATTGAGCTGACTGATTTCCATTGCAACTTGCTTGTTCCCAATCAGCTTCGAATAAGTCCCCTATCCATATTTTAGGTAACAATGTACCTTTAGATGACAATAATACTAAAGTCATCCTAAGCTGCCTCAAAATAATTCATAGCTTGTCATAATAAAAAGGGTAGAAGTGCCAATTACTAGTTTACAATCCAACCAATTCATCGAGTGTTGGAGCAAGAGCATGATTTCCCCATTTCCAACAAGCTTTTGCATACCTCAAGTTTGGAAGCCCTAGCTTCCTCTGCGGAAAATAGATCACGGACTAAGTTGAGTTCCTGCATAACAGATGGCACAACAATTAAACTTGATCGTAGAGAACTTGCAGCAAGTTTCTTCTTCGGAAGAGAGAGCGTCCTAACACAAACAGTTGCTACTATTCATTTTAACCTATTTATGATTCTCTTCTCTTGTAATGTGTACATATTTTTTTTACCGAGGTTCGATACAACAAAATTTGACCTTTGAGACCTTGATCTAAACACAAACATTTGACAGAATATTTCCGCAATAGCAACCTACAATTTCATTGAGATATATTATTTAAATGAATTTTCTGACCTGTGGGCAGCAGAACCTTAAATATTGAAATAACTTGAATGAATCTCAAGGAAACTCAAGTATTCTTTACAAAGGCCAAAGATAATGAGATGGACAAATTAGTAGAGGGATTACTTCAGCACAAATACTGAAAGGAAACATATTTCTTGAACAATTAAGAAGCTTGCCTTAGTAAGTTCCATGTTTCTGTTCTCTACATCAGCTAGTTCCTGCTTCAGATGGATGTTCTGCAGCTGTTCCTGTTCAAGTTTTTCTTGTACCTGGTTTTTCTCACCCTTGGCTGTCTGCACCAAGGTTTTTCTGGTGTCCCGTCCCTTGTTATTCTGAAAAATGAGAGAAAAAACATAAGTCGTAAATAAACAGACCTTAGGTGCTGTCAAGAAATTGCGTCAACCAACATATTAAAAATGAATCCAGATCTTACCTTTTCATCTAGAAGTTCTTCAATTTCAAATATGACCCCTCTGCTAGAATTTGTTGCTGTGGATATTGGGGCTATGCCATTTGTCTCAGGTTCATTAATTTGTTGAGATGGCAAACTTGGTCTGGCATGTAGCTTCAGAGCGTAAACCTAGATTAAAAAATATTCAGCTAAATACATAGATGTGAATCAGGAAAACCGGATTGATGACAGAGAAACATGCCTCATTACTATATCGTCCACTGTACCCTCCAAATGACACCAGAAAATCCTCTCCATTAATTGTGTGAAGTACTAAACTCGAGCCCTGTGATAAAGGAGCTTCTGAACATCAGTGACAGCTTTGGGTCCATTAACACTTTCAATTAACCAAGATTACAATAACTGTGGTTACTGGTTAGACTATGAACTGCATGATTATGAAGTCCCAAACTAATTATAATATGAGATTTGAACTTCTAGAACCAAAGTATATTTTTCCCATTAATTCAAACTATCAGAGAGTTTGCAAGATGTATACCGAACATAAATGTTCTTATGCAAAATGAAAATTCCCTTTTCCTTTACAAAGAGAACACAATAACATAAACAGCTCACCTCGCTTGTAGGGGGTGCACGGCCTTCAGGAGTAGTAACAACTGACCATACAAATGTAGACATGTTAAGTACAAGTGTTTCTGGGACACCTGTAAAGCATTAAGGACATGTGAATCACACCAATTTTATAAGCTGCTCTTTTAGCAAACAACATTGAAAAACTGATAAGCCGGGGGGAAAACTCTCTCACCAATTATATAAATCATAATGTAAGATACATGCCTGTCACTTCAACCTACCTTTCTTATTATTACCACCCCCAGTAATAAACCAGTTATCTCCAACTGTTACACCTGCATGCCCTGCTCTTGGTTCTGGAATAATACCATGTTGTTCTGGTCTTGACCATTCCATCTGCAATTAAAAATTCCGTGAATGGTTTGGAATTCCTAAAGCACCAGATACCATCTCTAGAGAAAAGAATCAATTCTCACTGTCTGCATGTCAAGGAGATATAGATCACTGAAACATGTAGAATGAGATCCCCCACCAAATATCAAGAGATACCGGTCTGCATAGCATGCAGCAGCATGCTCTGACCTTGGAGAAGGGGGTGTCCCTCTGGAGAGTAAGAAAATGGTTTTAAATAGTCAGTTATCAATCTTGTGCCTCAAAACTGTTTTAAATAAAAGGGCCCACATTGAAAAGGAACACAAAAAATTAATCTCTTTTACTATTCTTTTTAACAATATTTTTTTGTCACTTGTGCAATTATTAACAAACAAACTCCATCAAACTTACGTAGTCTCAAATTCATCCCAAGTCATGGTCTCGAGATCAAGAATGTGTAGGTCATTCAGAAGTGACCTCCCATGACCTTCACCTCCAAACACAACTAAAGTGTCTCCAACCAGAGTCACTGATTGACCACCCCGTGAGATCTAAATGAAAAGGCAAGCAATCATCAGATAACTTGAGACCAAAGAAAAGTCCAAGCTCAGGAAATAGTAGCGGAAATTTTGGTTTTTTCTGACAACACAAATACAGAAAAAAAAAACATACCGGTGACTTGCCATAGGTACGTAAGGTTGACCAGGTACAAGTTTGTGGATTGAACTCCTTGACTGGAATAAATACATTAAGTGGGAAATCGGATCTAGCAAAATAAGTGAAGAGTACAAACTATAAGCGAAGTATTAGGCTAACCACTGAGACTTTCAGTAGGTTCCCTGGTGTGTCCTGCAAATGAAAAGATCTTGTTTCCCAATGTAATCTACAGCGATTAAAAGGCAGATGCAAATATACTATACAGTCACAACTTACAACCATTCTACCAGTTTCACACAATTTACTACAAACAGTGTTTGATGATTACCAGTGAATGACCAGCACAAGGAGCAACTGGATTTGTTTCAGCTGCTTCGGATTGTCCTGATTGTGTTTTACCTTCTAACTTTGACCATGATAAACTTTTGAAATCCAGAACCTTCCATCAAAAAATTATTTAAATTTTAAGATGCATGCCATTGTCAAGAAGATAATAAAAGATGAGGCTAACATTTAAAGTAACTAATGAAGGGATTTATGTCAAAATTCAAGTGGTAGTGGGCATTCCTCAGATCCTTGCCAGAAATGCAATTATCAAGAATACAACATCTAAAGCCACAAACTATACAGAATCAAGATGAAAAATCTACCTGAATGTCACCAAGGTAACGGCCATTCTGGTTTCCACCAAAGGTATACATTTTTTCCTGAAACACAGCAGCTCCATGCTGCAGAACATAATTGTTGACAGTACGTCAGAACCAGCAAGAACACAGGACAGAACAAAAGAAAAAGATGAATTAAGCGATCAAGGAAATAACAAAGACCTTGTAGCGGGGTTTCGGACGCTGTCCAGACACAGAGAGTGGCGTCCAATGATCATAAGCACTTATGGAGCAGAGGCCGTCCATGGTGACTTCCTTGTCCTGAACATCAGCCATCTTCCCGTTCTCTGCCACAACTACTTTAGACTCTTCGGAGGCAACACCATTGGGGCTAGCTGATTTAGTGTACAGTGTTTTTCTTGCACTCTGAAGATTTTTTTTTTTAAAAAAGGAACACATGATCAGAAATTATCGAAATTATGCCAATGCATCCCTGCGAATCATCTGGACCATGTGGCACAATGTCGGAACCTATCGAATTCTTTCTTGGAACAAACGATCATTAATTAGAAATCCCACTATCACATATCAGGATGCAAACAAATGTCAACACATCCCTGCAAATCATGTGGCGCCATGTCGGGGCCTATTGAATTCTTGAAGCACTCAATTGCTAACAAACCGTGCAATAGTGCTAGTAACATTCAGCGCCTGTAGTTTCGCAAAAAAAAGCTCATTCAGGTATTATGTTAGTGTAGTGTAGGACACCACGCCAATGATCCCCGGGAATAGCAGTTCTTCACAATCACATACTATCCAAAAGATGTTTTGTTCTATTTAGCAGCATTGCTACGCGAGGCAGCCAAGGCTATGGGATCACGAACCAGCTCGCAGCGAAGCGAAGCCACAGGGAAACTACCCACGCATCCTCGCGAGGAAGTGGAACTCACCGCCATCTCGCCGGGAGGGCTCTCGAGCTCGAGGAGGTCCTAGCTGCCTTCGAGCCCGAAGAGGATCGGTGGGTGGCACCGCGCGCGCTGGATCCCCCTGCCGGCGCGGCGCCCTCCCGGCCTCGAGGAAGATCCGGAGGACGCGGAAGGGCAGGAGGGGCTTCCAGAAGGCTCGGGATCTGGAGAGGGCTCGATGCGGCGGCGGAGGCCGAGATCTGGGTGGTGTCCGCGGGTGGAGGCTGCGCTCCGGCGACCCGCGGAATGGGAGGGACGGCGAGAGGAGACGACTACTGCGGTTTGAGGGGACGAGACGAGACGCCTCGCGATTCGTGCGGATGCTACGATGTGATCGGGATCGACGCGGTTGATTGCAGTGCACGGAGGAAACACGTGCGCTCTCGTGCTGAGAGAAGAGATTCGCTCGCCTTGGAAATGAAGCAGGGCAAATCAATCGTCCGACTCCGAGGGCATGTTTAATGCACCCTCGTTTACGATCATCTTGGGCCTTATTTGATTCATATTTTTAGTTTTAGTTTTGGTTAGGTTGTGTTTTTCTAGGCTGATTTGAATGGTTTAACAACTGAATTGACTGAATTTCAAAAACTTCTCGAGGCCACATTCGAAATAGCAAAAAAAGATTTAAAAAAAACCCAAAGCATATGTATTTGAGACCAAGAAAATAGCGTCTTAATCACTTTTAAAAGTGGTATGAAAATACTTAATAAATTATTAAAAATATTTTAAATTTTAAAAAAAAACCATATAAAGTCTAAAAAAATAATAGCGAACGATCTGTATAAAAAAACAATCAAAACCCAATAAAAGCTAAATAAAACAAGAAATCAAAGAGGACTTTGGTAACACTAGAAGGGCTTAGATTTGTTTTGTTTCTTATACTGCCATGGTAGTACAATAGTAGCATATTTTTGTGTGAGGCTCACTGTTTAGACGGCTAGTAGTACTATAATGAGTTCTTTTTCACGTTTAATGATGTTCTACAAGAAAAGGCATTAATCAATGCGACAACAAAAGAGGATTTAAAGCCTCAAAGCTTATGTATCTATCTCCATCACAGTTATACATGACAGGCCCCTGGGGCAGACAGCACGCAGCCGCCATCTTTTTTTGGACAAGAAAACATGTGTACATCCAATTTTCATCACCATCTCATCTCAGCAGTAGCAGCAGCAGCAAAAGAAGGTTAAAGCTACGAAAACTCGTCTTTCCATTAGTTCTCTTTGCAGCTCATCTGGAAACATGAACAATGGCATTATGTTAGGCAGCCTGCGATATTACTCAAATTCTTCAGTGTTCCTCCTTCTTAACATCTTCGTCCTGCGGTAGCGAGACGAACTGCACGATGTTTTGCACCACGGAGGTTTGCACCCTGAACTTGGAGGCAATGTCGTCCACGCTCATCGGGCCGTGTTGGCTACCGGACTTCCCTTGATAAAGTAGAATGATTTCTTGAATGTGCTCGACATTCAGGGTTCCTGGGGGTAGCTGCCTGTGCCCACCTCGCCCAGGTTCGGGTTGGGATGTTCTGACCTTTGGAAGCGGCCGGTTGTACCGTTCTACAACGGAAGCCTGCAAACACAAAACATTCTTATAAGTGCCAGACTACAAGCACTAATAATTTATTTCCCAAGAGCATTGATATTGTTATATATTAACTGTAAATGAATGTATTTCCAATCTGTCGTACCCCATACAATGGTTGCCAAGATCATAAAATGACAGGTCACAAAACTGATGTTTCATAAGGATTTAGAAATGTAATAGTATTTCATAATTCAGGGGTATTATGATTATAAGCAATCCCTCCTCCCACATTTGATTATGATAAGCATAGAAATTTGCCTCTGATTTTCCCCAAAAAGAAAAGGAAAGATCAAATATTTTTCAAGTTGAGTCACATATATTTTTATGCAGTAAAATAAAATCATAAATGGATAAAAGTGTTTTGCAAATGAAAATAATTTGGAATTGGAGAACCTACTTCACCCATTTCTGGCTTTCCTCCAGGCTTAGCAGTGATTCTCCCAACCATGTGCTTAAGCATCTCATCGTAACTTGGATCACGCTCCTCAAGTACACCATGGACATCTTTTGTTGATGTTGTTACATCTGCAGTGCATTTAAAAACTCATAAACTTGTAAATAGAAATAATGACCGCAGCAACCTGAAACCTACTGCCAGGTAACAATGATCTGGTAAATGCCCACAAAGCTTAAACTGAGGACTTTCTCAAAATCAAGATATTCAAGTATCTTAAGTTTATTTAGCAATATGGATCTGACAGGAGAAAGAAATATTTATTTGGGACATCAGGTCTTTAACCGGCCAATATTTCCTAGCAGGAAAGTTTGGAGTCTTAATGTATACTGGATGCTTCCTAACAGGAGACTCTGCAACTTTCAGTTATCACAAAAGTGAGATTATGTCAAGCTCTATATACATGGCCTTTCGAAACTAGACAGACAAGAAGAGCATTTTTAACACAAAAAAGGTATGGCTATTTGAGAAAACATATTTTATACTAGGAGGCTAGAAGCTAGCAAGCTATACAAATAGGACCATGAGATATATTTTTTCCAAAACATTGACATACAGAGATATCAAGTTTTATGTTCTTCACTACTAGCAGGTAGCAACATTTGCTATCAGGGCTCATGGCCAGGAACTACAAGGTTATTCATGCCTGAAATAGATCAAATATTCCAAAATTCAGATCATATATGAGGCTACCTCTTTATCTCTTTATCAACTGACTACTCTTGACTCAACAATGCTTTTAACTCTATTTGACATCACAACGACGCTAGCATCGAGCTACAACCTAGCAGGATTGAAAGCTGACTTGAAGTAACAAATCATGTGGACAAATAAAAATGTTGCTTTTTGTCTCAATAAACACCTGCACTGCGAGGTACAAGCACACAACAGTGTTGCTTTGGTGAAGATAGGCTCACCTTTCTCATAATTAGAATCTTAGTATATATGATTCAGAAACTACCAAATCAAATAGTTAAATCTAGAAAGGTTTAATGCAATTTTGGCACAAAAACTAGTTTAATTCAAGGTTTTAAAGCACATCAAAGTTTCAATTGAACAGATCTGCAGTGCCCTCAACAGAGCAATGCTTTTACAAGGCTGACAGCTGGCCAGAAATTTACTGAATACATAGTGCTTATTTGCTTAACAGAAAAATACATCAAGCACAGAAACATATCCGGTTTTATGATAAATAATGTGATGAACAAACTGCGGTATGTATTTTTAGGCCCTCTTCTTTTTGGCTTAATAGCCAACTAAAAGCTACAGCTTGAAATGTTATTTTTGTAAATGGCATACATTGTAATGCTTTGACGTTATTTCTTTGAGACATTTAGTGTTTCTTCTGTAATATCCAAAAAAAAATTTGCAAATATATTTTTCAGCCTTTTCAAACCTCTTTTCGTGGGCCTCGACTTTTCAGCTGTTAAGCTAACTGAACTATTCAGCACAATCAAAGAGGGCTTAATCAAACGTATAAACCCACAGTCCCACATTGCACTCAGTTGAAAACAAGTGCAAACTGATTGAAGACTAAGCTGCTTTTATTAAACATCGCACAAAAGTTACCAAACTTATTTCTAGCAGTCCTAAATAATGTGATCAGATAATGAGTGGAAGAGCAATTTTAAAGCTGGCTGGAATGGGTATGAATTCACTGATCTTAAAACAATATAGCTAAGGTTAAATTGGCCAAACTTGGTTTTAGCCCGTCACATCCCAGCCTTCACAGGGAAATTTTGAATAAGAAGGTTACCGCACTATCAATTGTTTATGGCCCAATGAAACACCCCGGAAAACATTATAAGGCTTTGCTATCGCATTGGGATCACACACGTTGTCAATCCAAGGACCTAAAGAAAATGCAGGCGGCAGTCGCCAAGAACAAAGCTAGCACATGGAATCAAGAACCCAAGGGCTAGGTCACACATTACCATACGCGAATCCACACATGAGCACGCGGCAACCTAAGCAAAATTGGAGCATGAGGAGCGCAGGGGCAAATGCCAGTAAGACCTCACGCCACCTAGTGACCCACCCAGCTACAAGGAAGAAGCCGAGAATAAGCATGAGCTGCCTCACCGTCCTGGGACACACCGAGCCGGTCCTGGGGCGGGGCGCCACCAGCCGGCGGTGGAGGGGGAGGGGGCCGCCGCGCAGGCGGCGCGGGAGAGGGAGGGGGCCTCACGCGCCCCGAGGCGCGGTCAGACCGTCGCCGCCGGCGAGAGGAGGCGGTTCGCCGCCGCGGGAGTGGCCACGCGCGGCGAGCCTCGTTGTCGGCTGTTTGGGCCGTGGAGGAGTTTCGCTTTCTGACGGGTGCGTTGCGTTCTGTCCTTGGCCCAAACAGTCGGAGCATTCGCGTGAGTCTTGTGGAGGAAAAGAATCTTTTAAAATCTTTTGAAGACACGCCTGTCACATATCCATCATGACAGTAGCTACATAAAAAGTTATTAAAAGACTTCGTCTAGAAGACACCATAACCGTCAAGATTCGTCATGATCTCAAAGATATGCCTTCGTAACGAAGATATGCCTTGACAGAGACATTAATAATCGTCGCTGTAAACAGAAGGAGAAGGAGTGTGTTGGTGATTAATAAGCGGCCCATCTTAAGATGGGTCTTGGACCAATTTCGTACCGGCCCACCGTGTAAACAGAAGGTCCAAAAGGTCACCTCTGGCCATGCTAAAGAGAGCGCTTAGCCCGCTAGGGTCTTCCCCGGGTTTGACCAGGTCAAAACCACGCCTTAGCAGGTGTCGCGCACCTCCCGGGCTAGCCTTAGCCCAGGGGTTGGTCCATAGTTCGTCTGTCGGTTGGCAGGTGGCGACAACCGTCGCGTCCCACCACACTTTCTCTGGCCTTGACCGGAAAGAACTACGCATTCCCGGGAACTCACAGCCCGAAAAGACGCACACGGCAACCTGGTTTGTCGTTTGCCCTCCTTGGCAGGCAGCGAACGGTTGTTCCGCTACGCGACGCCCCCAACGGGCGGCGCGAGGCTAGCTCGGACCAGTCAATGCTATATTGGGGATAAAGAGAAAGTGCTTTCTTTCTAAAGAAGGTCCCCGTATCGGTATTTCAAGGCAATACGTGTCTAATACTAACCTGACCGGTTTCTCCCTGCAGGCTCGAGACCAGACAGAGCCCCGGAATGATACAAGAACATCGTCACTAAACCAAAGACCAGTGCGGGGCCCGCCGCATCAGCCCCGGGCAATCCGCCGCGCCTATAAAATGAAAGGCCCCAGGTCCGTTCGGGGCCAAGCAGTTTCAAGCGATTCAGGCAGACTAGCCCAGATTCCATCGCGCAATCACCCGAGCATCCGAAGCTTCCTTGGCACTAGCTGTAGTTCTTAGATTCCTTTGTAAGTTCGGGATCGGTGCCTTCAAGCCCGGTCTCGGCACCTCTTGTACCGTTTTCCACCATATAATCAACAAGACTGGAGTAGAACTATTACCCGACAGTGGGACTCGAATCAGGGTAAATCACTTGTGTCTTCGTGGTTTGTATTCTCTTCTTCCTCCTCCCTTCTCTCCCTTTCACCTTTCATCATGCGAAGGACCTGTAACCGGATCGCTCAGTCGCGCCAGGCTTAGTCCGGGAAGACTGCGCGGCCTGAGCCCCTGCAAGCTCGGTCGCTACCTGGGCTGCTGAGAAGGGTTCTCGTTGGGCCTCACTCCAACCACAAATTCGTCTGCCGGTTCGTGGACCCGCTGCTCTTCAGGAGCGCGATTCGCAGACACCGATAGAGTGCGCTTCCACTTCCCTATAAATAGGACTCCATGGGCATCGCATAAGGCATCATCAGCACATCCGTCAGCAAATCGATCACAAGAACTCCACAACTCCATAACTCTCAGAAGAGAGCCTCCACCCTAATATTAGTAGTAGTGTGTAATTTAGCCTCTTGTAAAATAATATATTGTAAGAAGGCTAAGCTGTGTGTGGCTGCTCTGTGAAGGTAATTTTCTTTCTGTTGTAATACCCTTCGGGGTTCCCGAAAGAGAAAACCATATGTAAATTAGTTTGTGGAATGAAGTAGCTCTGTCTTTGAAAATCTTTATGTCATGTCAGTTCGGTTTTTATGGTTTAAATTTTTATGCTAGGGACCCTATAGGAGAAACCTCTGCGAACCGTTCTTAAAAATCCCCTGAGCGGGTAGAGAGAACTTTGTCGCCATAGAGAAGTGTTCCCTTCGAGTGGAACTGCCTGGGGAGATGATAAAATTTATCTCATACAATTTGAACTAAGAATAGTCAGAGAAAAACTTAATTACTTCTGAAACAAACTAGTGATAAATATGGTGAGTACCAAGTAGGATTCAACAACCAATTGTTTGAAACCTGATTGTTTTGTTGGTTTTGCCAACCTGCAAAGATGCTGCTAAAAAATGGTAATTAATTATGAATTAAATCTTTCATACTGCTGATAGTGAGCATACACATAGCATACTGTAGCAGTGGACGAAATGATAAACAAAAACTTTTTCTTAACCACTCTCATTTAATTCTCAGTCAATATTCTCAGTCAAAATATATCGTCGTCGAATTTGGCATCGTTTTCGTATTTTATATAATATAATAATAAAGAGAATAGAGTTTCCACTCGGTATTTCTTTTTCGTCCGTCAACCCCTTAAGCACCATGCTCCTCCCTCTCCGCCACTTGAAGGCCTCATCACCGAATCAAGCGGGCCCAATTTTGACCCATAATCACAAAACCCTAATTGCCAGCTATAAAAGAGGATAAACCCTAATTAAGAATGAATCAACACAAACATCAAGCCGGCAGCTGGAAAAAGAAAGGGAAAAAAGAGGAAAAGGTAAAGGGGGAGAGGCGCCACCCCTCCCCATCTCTCTCCTCCCTCGGTTCTCTATCTCTGGGCACAGCTACTAGGGGCGGCCCTTCCCCTCCTCCACGCGATGCCCCCGTCTCTTCCACGCGCCGCCCTTCCTCCTCTGCTCCACGGCGGCGCCGCCTTTCTTCTCCACCACGCACCGGCGGCAGACGGCGCCGCCCTCGTCCTCGTAGCTCCGGTCACATCCAGATCGGCGCCGCCCCTTGGCCTCTCCGTGCCTGACGCTGGGCGCGCCGCCCCGGCCTAGACTTCCTTCACATCCGGTGCCGCCCTGCCTTCGGCCATCCTCAACGTTGGTGTCGCCCCAGCCTTCCTGCCGACGTCGCCCCGGCCTTCCCCACCGCCTCGGCCAAGCCCGGCGCTGCCTCGGCCACCTTCGCGTCCAGCACCGCCCTGGCCACGCCCCGCACCGCCCCGGCCTCCTCCGACGCCTCCCCCGTCACCCTCAACGCCGTCGCCGCCCTAGTCCTCTCATCTGACGCTGCCGAGCCGGCCCTGCTTCATGTTTACAATCTGCTATCTTTATGCTCTCTTCTTCGGTTCTTGGTACATTTATACTAATTTTGGCATACAATAGTACTTAAGATGTTTGAATTTTTTAATCAAGTAGTTATCTGTTGATAATTTCATATTTTTTGAAATTAAATTTATTTTCTGTCGAAAGAAAAATGTATTTAAATCATAATTTTTGAAATTAAATTTATTTTTCTATCGAAAGGAAAATGTATTTAAATATTAATTTCATTGATTGTAATCAATTTAATTTGTAAAGTAATGAAATAAAATCTAAAACATTATTCTAAATTATGTTATTATTATTAGTTTCTTTCTTGCATCTTCTAATTAAGATTAATGCATTCATAGAGTAATCCACCATATTACTAACATATATTTAGTTTTTTTTTATTAAGGGGCAAAGAGGGGGTGTGTAAGATTTTTTATTTGTCCTGTTGCAGCGTACGAGCATTTTTGCTAGTATAGTATAAAATATGAATGAATTTTAGAGGAATGGATAAAGTGTGTAGTGAATAGTGTTATATAGTGTGTATATAAAGTGTCGGATGGGTATGCTCGGGCCCGTGGCTTTTTAGAGCACCATGATTATTATGACCAGGAAAAAGTCCGGTTCAAAATTTGTTTTTGCCCTTTCAAACTCCAAAACTTGAATGACCAACCTCTCTATACTATCAAATACCTGAAAAAATTTGAGGAATGGATTGTTAGAGCATGTCGAGGTCTCAAAAACACTATTGTGGTCAACCTCGATTTGTATACACTATTCAACAGAGTCGCTACGTCGGTCTCTAAAATTAGAGAGACACTCTCTCTCAGTCTCTGTATTTAAAGAGCCTCTATACAATCTTTGCACCCTTTAAGTATAAAGGCACTAATAAGAATAAAAATATACTGGCCGGCTGGGGCTGTGGAGTGTGGAGGAGTGGAGATGGCTATTGGGCCGAAGGGGGAGAAAGAGAAATGGGCTGGGACTCCCACTCGCGGCCCAAAACGAGAGGAGGAGGCAGGATATCGTTTTTTACCTCAAAAATACACTTAAAAGAAGCTATGTATATGTATACATACCTATATATCTCATACATATATGAATTTTTTTTGCAAAAATAATGGGTATTCAACTGAATACCCATGAATAGACCTAGATCCGCCCCTGCACTGACTTCCCCATCCAATCAACCGCTCCCCCGCCGCCGCCGCCGCCGCCGCCGCCGCCGCCGCGGCGATCTCTCCCCGTCTCACCAGGTAAGCGCTGCCTCCCCCTTCCTGCCCGCTCGAGCGTGCTCACGATCCGGCTTCCTGGCCGTATGGCGGCGATCCAGCTGATTCTCCCCTCGCAGGCGCCCACGATCCATGGACTCCCGGTCGATCAACCTGCGGGGCTTCGCCGGGAGCGCCGGAAACATCATGCAGGTGCGTGCCCTCCCCTGCCTGAGCCCAATCCGTCCCGCCCTGGATCCCAGTGCTCCTCTCCTTGTGCCGCCCGAAGCCGGAGGGAGCCCTACGTGGCGTCGCAGCGGTCACAGGGACGAAGCTTAGGCTCGTAGGGGATAGGGGCTACGATTTTTTGTCACCGAATCATCCTCTGCCGGAGCTCGTAGCCTCGTACTCTACTAGCAGTCAGTCGGGGTAATGCTGTGGTGCGGCAAGCCGATTGAGCCGCTCTGACGTTTGTTCACCTTCATGTTGAGTTGTGTTGGTGTGGTCTTGCAGGGAATCGGTGGATTCGTTTTTGGCAACGAGAGGTCCGATTCCAAGGAAGATAGGTAGGTTGGGAGCTTTGGGCACGGCTTGGATTTCAGTTCACCTGTAAATCCGTGCTGATCTTTACCTTAAAAAAGAGCCGCACCTCGTTGGTGTGTACCACTTTTAGCAAGTAACTTTCTGATTGCATTGGGTTGCACAGTTATGTCGAGAGATTCCTCGATCGCATAAGCAATGGGACGATACCTGATGATAGAAGGTCTGCCATGACGGAGCTACAGTCCCTTGTGGCCGAGAGCCGCTCGGCCCAGATGTCATTTGGAGCTATGGGTATCTCATTTCTCTTGGGGCCCTGATATGTGTTCTCCAGCTGTTTGTTAGCTGTGTAATTGACTCAAGATGTTTTCTTGGTAATATTCAAATATAGGCTTTCCTGTTCTTCTCAACGTTTTGAAAGAAGATCGTGAGGACGTTGAGCTAGTGAGAGGTGCCCTGGAGACCCTTGTGAGTGCTTTGACTCCTATAGAGACGTCACAGGGACCAAAAACAGAGGTCCAACCTGCATCATTGAATTCTGATTTGCTTTCTCGAGAAACAGAGAACATTGCTCTTCTTTTGAGCTTATTGGTGAGTGCACATTCTTTGCTACGCAACTCCCTTCACCTGATTCAATTCCATATGACACGGCTCCCTCTTGTTTGGTTTGAAGTCAGAGGAGGATTTCTATGTGCGATATTATACAATCCAGCTTTTAACAGCGCTGCTTACAAACTCGCTGAAAAGGTGCCCAGTAAGTCCTTTTCTGTTGAGATGGAACCACTACACTTTGAATCAATATAACTCCTTTTTCGTTCGGTATTTCAGATTACAGGAGGCAATTCTTTTGATTCCTCGCGGTATAACAGTTCTAATGGATATGCTTATGGATCGTGAGGTTTTAGCACTAACTGTCCCTGCCTTTTGTCTCCCTTTCTCTGAGGAAGCACATATGCACTAATGACACTTATGTTGTTTTACAACTATTATTATGCCTGTGTCCTTAGTTATCTATGCTGGATCAGTCTAATGGTTGTGGAAAACACCTGTAATGATTTTGTATGCAATCTTCAGTGTGCATGGAAAATGATCACTTGTAGTTTTTAGTTAGCATGATTTTTGCTCCAACATGAATGTTGTACCTGAATATTATATGATTTTTAATCTGTACCTGGAGGAGATTATATCTGTGAATGCTTATACACATTACACTACAACTGGATATACTACTCGACAGACCCCTAGTTATGGTGTAGACTTTAGCATTAGAAAGTCTATTGAAATATGCAATTCTTTTGCAATTGATGACAATTTATTACTTTATGCTTGAGTCCGTTTGTGAACCATATTAAATCATTGTTGAGATCCCAGATTTTCGTCATTAATTATGAGAATCATTATTTGATATTTTGTTACTTGTTTAATCTTCTATTCTGGTTACATAGCTCATGTTGCTGTATTTTTAATGTATCTTGAAGGTCATAAGGAATGAAGCTCTGTTACTTCTTACTTATCTGACCCGGGATGCAGAGGTTAAACCTCTCTCATATTCTTGGTTGATTTATTGTGTTGCAGTTAAAAGTTTGACTTTTAAATTCAGTCATTATTCATTCACCTTTTTCAGGAAATTCAAAAAATTGTTGTATTTGAAGGTGCATTTGAGAAGATCTTTAGCATAATCAGAGAAGAGGGATATTCTGATGGAGGTGTAGTTGTTCAGGTGATTACATGTTATCATTGTGGCTGTCCTGTTGCTTATCACCAGAAATTATCTGCATATGCTGTTTGTCCAGTTTTGATTTGAAAGTTGTTTCTTGAAGTGTCTAAAGCTTTGGAAGTGCTAATATATTCTTCTTTTTTTTGGAGCAGGATTGCCTTGAGCTGCTAAATAACCTAATACGAAACAATGCATCCAATCAGGTTCATATTTTGTCCAAAAATATTTTTGAAATGATAATTTGTCAGATTTTTCATTGACATTATTTTTGTACTAATATCAGATGCTTTTGAAAGAGACAATGGGTTTTGACCCATTGATATCAATACTGAAGATTAGGAGAGGTAGTGCATTCAATTTTACCCAACAAAAGGTAGGTTCGTAGAACCATCTTTCTGGTTTCACATATAGATTGAACATATGTCTAGTTCTGTCTGACTTAAAAAGTCTGCGTTAGCTATATTTTTACTCGGTGTATTTTACTCTAAGTTAAATCTCCGTCTCTTTAGACGGTAAATCTTCTTGGTGTTTTAGGTACTGTTGAATTGCTTTTGATGGGAGGCCCACCTGGTGAACCAGGTAAAGATGCTAACAAGGTTACCAATCAAACTGCATTAGCTCAGGTACCCTATTCTCCCTTTAATTTGCTTCTATTTGGTTGCATTACAACACGAAACAGCTCATTCATGTTTCAAAAATATTAGAAAAATATTCTGGACCATCTTCTATTGTTGGGCGTGGAGAGTCAGTGGGCTCCTGTAGCTCTTCGTTGTATGGTGAGTCCTTCGGAACAGTCAAGCCACCATGTACTTCTATGCACCATTAATAGTTACACTCAGTTCTCGTGTCTTATCAATTTTACTGCGAACATTTGTTTGCAGGCATTGCGATGTATTGGCAATTTGGTGTTAAGAAATCCTCAAAATCTTGATTCTCTTGCAAGCAAGCAAGTTGGGGAAGAACCTCATGTCCAGCCTGCTCTAAATGCGATTTTTGCTATAATATTGCGAACTTCCGTTGCACAAGAATTTGTCGCCGCTGATTATATTTTCAAGTGTTTCTGCGAGGTGGGTTCTTCATATTTTCACAAGCTTCAATAATCAGGAATATATTTGCAAGGATGTAATGAAGCACTAAATGATACATTCAATTTATTATTAATTGCATTTTGATCGGCTTGTTTTGCATAGACGTGTACTTTGGAAACAAAGAAGAAAAGGAAGAGGAATTGAAGGTCTAAGAAATAACGTTAACATTAGAGAGAAATATGTAATTGTTAACTTGATGGAACTCACAAGTGAAGCCAATTTTGAAAGTAACCCAGGAAAAGTTGTCCAATATTTAAAGAAATACTTTTGTTCTAAAATATGAAGTGTTACTATTGGCTGCTGCTAAACTATTGGCCATATTTTCTGAGGGGGATAGTAAGCACATTTTAATTTGTATATTTATGAAACAGAAAAATCCCAGCGGTCAGGCGTTATTAGCATCAACTATCGCTCCACATCCAAACCAAGGCCATGCTACCCATGGTGTTGACATGCCATTCGGAAGGTGAGTCTGTGGGTTTTTCTTCCATTCCATCTTATTTCACTGGGAATATTATCTTCTGGCTGTACCTATGTTTGTAAACTACTTCTTGATTTAGAGTGAGATCACCTATGCCTACTCTGTTAGATGGTTAGCTCCGACATTTTGTAGCATGCCACTATGGCTATTGCTGCTACCACGTTTTCTGTAGTCCCAATTTCATCGTTTGTGAAATTATAGCTTTGATTATGTTGCTATTGTGATGACAGTGTACTTCTTCAAGCTTTGGTGTCAAGTGACGCTAATAGAGATATGGAGGTAATGCCTTCTAAACCTGAGGCACCATTTACAAAAATGCCTCCTTAAATTTCAGATATACCTTATTGTGAAAATGATACCCTTGTTGGTAGTTCTTTTGGAAATGTATCAAATGATTAACAAGTCATACCACATAATACCTGCAGTTTTGTTTTCCCTCTGTGCTGGTAGTTGAGAATGAAGAATTTGATTGATTGAGATGTCATGCCAATATTACCCGCAGTTTTTCCCCCTCTCCTGTTTTAAAAAACTGACATTTGATCCTGAAACATGCAGGCATGTTGCAGAGCATCTAGCGTTCTTTCTCACATTATCAAGGACAACTTACAATGCAAGGATCGTGTATGTGCCCTTACACCTTTTCATTTTCAGTGAATCCTGATGTGTACAAAGTTGGCTGGAAAAGCAATTAACCAACTACCGAGAATTCATTATTGATTGACTGCACTGCAGCTGTCTAAAATTTAGCAAGTTGAAGCAAGATTTTCGACTTACCTGCTTTTGATGATTATCTAACAATTGGCTGGCTCTATTATCATTATACGGTTATTCTTACATTGATTAACAATTCATATCACGTGCCTTCTGCACACTATATTATTAGAAGGTTCATATGCCGGTTTTTGTCAGTTACAGCTTACATGAACTAAGTAGGCTTTGATAGGTGGCTTTCTTAACTATGTTTTTTTTTCAGGTACTGCAAATTCAGCTTGAAACACCTACTCCGTCCTTGGGGCACACTGAGCCTCTCCTGCATCGAATTGTTACATGTTTGTCCTTAGCAGGTTCAATTGAAGGAGAACATGACCAAAGCAGTCAACCAGAAGAGTCATACACTCAACCTGTTATCCTCCGGCTACTTATCATATGGCTTGTGGATTGTGCAAATGCTGTAGATTCCCTTCTGGAATCCGCAGTACATCTGAACTACATAATTGAGCTTGTCTCAAGTAAACGATATACTGCTTGTGTTCATGGATTGGCTGCTGTTGTTTTAGGTGCTTGTGTCTTGTACAGTGCAAGCCGTGAGAAGGGCCACGATGCATTTGCTGTGGCAGATGCTATAAGTCAAAAGATTGGCCTCACTACATACTTTTTGAGGTTTGATGAGTTGCGGAAAAGCTTTGTGCATCCATCATCAGGGCAACAGCACCAAAAGCAGATTTCACGATCAAGTGCAAATAGTATGTCAGATTTCCAAGAGATTGAAGAGGAGGAAGCAAATAAAGGAGATCAACATCCAGTCCTCTCAGAAATCTTTGATCCCCAATTTGTTATTTTCCTCAGTAAGCTTGAGACTGATATTAGAGACAATATAATGGATATCTTTAGCCGAACAAAGACTGCAACTGCAGTTCTACCTGCTGAGTTGGAGCAGAAGAATGGGGAGGTCGATGGAGAGTATATCAAGCGGTTGAAGTCTTTTGTAGAGAAACAATGCAATGAGATGCAGGTTAGTTTCCTGTTCATTGCATTAATTTAAGCTATCTACTCCTGCGCATTTTTAGAGAAAAAAACCCTGTGGACAATTCCTGAGCCATTACAATAGTTAACATGGGTACCATATTCTTTTCACTTAGCAAACACAATTTGCATGATCTTATCAGGAAATGGTTCTTGAATTACTTTATTCAATAAATTTATAGATTATAATGTGATAAAATGAAGAAAGGTGTACGATTAGCAGCTTCACTACTCTGCATTTGCTGGAATCTGACAGAAAACAAGGTTTTTGCTGAAGAACTAAGCTAAGGATTTTTAGTACTTTCCCCTGTTGAAAAGAACAGGATGTAATTATCCATTGACAGAAAACTGGTTACAGGCAGCCTGGCAGGTCATGGTTGCCAGTCATTTTCAGAACACTAGTCTACCTGATATAAAAATAAGCTAACTATTATGTTATTAATTTCATTTTCAGGATTTGCTAGCTCGAAATGCAATGTTAGCCGAAGAGCTAGTGAGAACTGGTGGTGGTAGCACCGCAGATTCCTCCCAGAGATCTAGCAGTGGCCGAGAAAGGGTTCAAATTGAAGCTCTCAGACAAGAACTTGATGGAGCGACACGACGGATAGAGGCGCTCAAAACTGAGAAGGCTCAGATTGAAGCCGAAGCTAACAACCAACGAAGCCTTGCAGTAAAATTGGAGTCTGACCTCAAGAGCTTGTCAGATGCATACAACAGTCTGGAGCAGGCTAATTACCGGCTTGACGCTGAGGTGAAGACTCTGCGGCAGGGAGGTGATGCAGCCTATCCTGACGTGGAAGCAATAAAAGCGCAAGCGAAGGAAGAGGCAGAGAAGGAAACCGAGGGAGAACTGAACGATCTACTCGTCTGCCTGGGCCAGGAGCAAAGTAAGGTTGAGAAGTTGAGTTCAAGGCTGGAAGAGCTTGGCGAAGATGTGGGCACCCTGCTGCAAGGTATTGGCGATGATGCTGCCTTACCAGACGATGACAGCGAAGATGACGAGGAGGATGGCAAATAGTGTACTTATGCGATGCTGCCATTCCACTTTGTAACCTAAGGCTCCATCATTTGTTTATCATGATCTTGTGAACTCGTGATAACAACTGTACAGTGGAACGTGGATGATGGGTGGACTAATGGTTGTCATTTCATTTCTAACTTATTTTAGAAGGGGCCAAGGCTATACTGCCGAATTTTCTCATGGTTTAATCTGTTCTGAATAATAGTTTGGTAAAATAGTTTAGTCAGCGATATATTTTTTCAGGGTTGGTAAATTATTTTGTTAAGCATTAAGCCACCGACTCCGAAAAGACGCTCGGTCAAGGGGTTTTTTTTTTTTATCACACAAACCAATACTCATTCATTCATAAATGTTGGATACAAGACAGACGCTCGGCCAAGTTGCCATGGGCTGGGCTGCATGTCCCGTTGGCCCCTCTAATTCCAGCACCTATTTTCATTTTTTTTTTGGTTTTTTACATTTTTTTATTCTTAATTTAAAAGCACACGTGCCTTTGATGTTTTGCAAAACTAGACGCTCCTCGCCCATGCCAAGGACACTCGCCCATGGCATGAGCGACATGTGGCCTATGGCCGTTAACCGTCACTTGGTGGCTTGCCCAGTCGCCGGTTCATGGGAGATCGAGCAAGCACAACCTGCACGGCTAGTTAACTAAGTTAACCACGATGGTGCTCGAAGGGAGGAAAATTGGTTTTACGACACTAGATTAATGTGCCTCGCAAAAACTAACATCCAGTTGGCGTGCCTTTTGATGAATAAGAGCATCCCCAGCAGGGACTGCATAACCAGCCGCAAATTACTATAGCTCGCGAGCTGTGAAGGGTGGGGGAGGCAGGGCAGTGACTGGAATTTGAAATTCCCACCCAGATGAACAGTACGCACAGTGAGATGCAGGGGATTGTTGCAGGGGCAGTTGTTCATGCTCTAACACCAGACACACCTATTCATTTTATTTATGACATTTTGGGCATTTTGCTGATTTTTTTCTTTATTTTCATTTTCTTCTCCACCCATTTGAGACATGAATTGACAAAATGTCCTTGTCTGAAGTGGCTTGAACGCATCGGGATCGCACCAGCTTCTTTGCGGTTCGACCGAACCGGTTCGCATAGGGGATTTGTGTGGCTTTGTCTTGGGCTTGTTTAGTCCCGATGTGGTCTCGGATCGGTCGGACCCCTATCCGCAAAGAAACTGGTGCGGTCCCGATGCGGTCAAGCCACTTCAGGCAGGGGCATTTTGGTCACTTCATGTTTCAAACGGGTGAAAAAGAAAAGAAAAGGAAGGGAAAAGCTAGTAAATTGCCCATAATGTCAAATAAAAAGAATAGGTGTGTCCGATGTTATTAATCAAAAGGCACATCAACTGGGTGTTAGTTTTTCCGAGGCACATCAACCAAGTGTCATACAACCAATTTTTCCGATGGACACGGGTCGCCTATCGCCCATGTCATGTGTGACGAGCCCCTAGTCTTGCAAAAAGACTAGATGCACGTGTATTCTTAAATAAAGAAATAAAAACTAGTGTAAAAATCCAAAAAAATCTCTATTTCCCCAAAGAAAATGTCCACTTTACCCTCTCAATTATCGCCAAAGTTCAGTTTCGCCCTCTAAACTACGAAACTTTTCAACCAACCTCTCTCAACTATTAATACAGGACAAAATACCGCTCACCTAAAAATACCTTGGTTTTGGATGACTTGGAGTCCTAGTTAGCTTGGATTTATAGAAAATAATTTCCAATAAATTGTATATAATCATAGGAAGGTAAGAAAATAAAATGAAAATACCTACGAATACCAAATATGTATATGTGTGTGTGTGTTTTATTGATTAAATAAATAAGTATTTAGACTAAACGTTGCAGATAAGGCTCTCGCTACAGGAGAGTCCGAGCGAGCAGGCGGAAAAGGCGAACCGAGTGGTCCAGCTTCCCTCGCCTGGATCCACCGCTTCCTTCCGCCGTCGCTGGCCTTCGGGCTGCCGCCGGTGTGGAGTGGGTGGTGGATCTGGGTAGGAATGTATCGAGGTAGATTTAGGGGTAGCTGTTTTAGCCAAAATAAAGGAGACGGCGCCGAGGTGGTGCGGGTCAGGAGGAGCTGGAGGAGGAGCTTCGTTGGCGTCGCTGGTGGCGTCGGAGCCAGTGAGTTCTTGGCTCCATCCTACCCGACTTGTGCCGTCTTGCAGGTCCGATGTCGCAGACCCAGCGGCGATGTTGCTTCTTCTTCCTCTTTTTCTTCCTTGCTGGAGAAGGTTGAGGTGAAGGTGCGCCGGCGTGTTGGGACAGTAGGAGGTCGAGAAAGAGGTGTATGTGGTGTTCTGATGGTGGAGACTCCGTCGCCGGTATCGAAGTTGACGCCGTTGGTTTTCTTCGGTGATGGTTCATTCCTTGTGGAGCTTCTTCAGGAATTGTCGGATTTCGGTGCGGACAAGACTATTGTTGCTAGGGGTTTTTCGATCCGCTTCCTGATTGCGTGCTTCCGAAACTCGTCGCCGTCTGCCAGGGCGTTCGTCTTCGTCAAAGGCGTAGTGAGAAGGAGAAGCATTATGTTGTGTTGTTTGTCCATGTCCTTTAGGGACTTCGTTGTAATTTTGACTTTGTTCTTGGACTTGGATGTATTTTCGTGGCAGCTTCCGGAATGACAGAGTGGACTCTTTCTCAAAAAAATAAAAAATAAAAAAAATAAGTATTTAGGAAAACTTTGTTTGGCTTATAGAAAAAAAAGAGATTTAGCTTTAGAATGATGAAAAAAAAAGAATGTAAGGATGTTATTTGTGCCTTCGAATTCATTTTTAAAAAATTATAATAAAAATGTAAAAAATCACTTTGCATTTGAATTTAAAAATTCAGATTGGAAGGTAAAACTAACATCGTTATATTTTTTAGTTTCCTTCAATTTTCCCATAAGTCATTTTTTATAAATACTCTATTTATTTAATCAATAAAAGACCTTATAAAATAGATATAATATTTAGCACATAAGTTTCACACAAATATAATATTTCTATTACATTTTTGGTTCTATACAATTGTTTGAATTTATGTGTATTTTATTTATATTTTGAGCTTTCTATAATTTTGCGCCATTTATTTGAATATTTTAAAATTCTTTTTTCTAAAAAAATGTTGACTAGAACACTTTGTCATAAAAAAACGTGGTGGTTTTAGGTGACTGATAATAGTATATTTTATCCTATTGATAGCATAGGAGTTACATTAATACGCAATGGTACGATACGCTGAAAAGAACAAGGCTTAGGCTCTGTTTTTTTGAGCTGATCTGAACAGCTGAATGGCTGAACGGCTGAAATGACTGAATTTCGAGAGCTTCTTGAGGTAGTCTCGAAATTCGAATACATTTCGTTTGACTTGCTTTTTAAAATGTTATGACCCATATTCAAAACAGCGAAAAAACAGACTCAAAAAACTCAAAACATGTGTTTTCAAAACATAGATAAGTCGTTAAACTGTTAAGTCGTTAAGCTGATAAGCTGAAAAGAACCAGGCTTTGCTCTTCACCCGGTTTTAGAGCTGACAGCTGAGGGGTAGGTTTTAGAGCTGACAGCTGAGGGGTAATGTAAAATTTTGGCAATAGTTGAGGGGACATATCGCCCACCCAAAAACCCTTGCAGCGCCGCGTCGCTCTCCCACAAGCCCTTCTCCACACAAACCCCACCGTCCGGCGGCGGCGGCGGCGGCGGCGGAGCGAGATGGAGCGTCCGGCGGTCGGCGCGTCGTACCAGCGGTTCCCCCGCGTGCGGATCCGCGAGCTCAAGGACGACTACGCCAAGTTCGAGCTCCGCGACACCGACGCCAGCATGGCCAACGCCCTCCGCCGCGTCATGATCGCCGAGGTCCCCACCGTCGCCATCGACCTCGTCGAGATCGAGGTCAACTCCTCCGTCCTCAACGACGAGTTCATCGCCCACCGCCTCGGCCTCATCCCCCTCACCTCCGCCGCCGCCATGTCCATGCGCTTCTCCCGCGACTGCGACGCGTGCGACGGCGACGGCTCCTGCGAGTACTGCTCCGTCGAGTTCCACCTCGCCGCCCGCGCCACCGACTCCCACCAGACGCTCGAGGTCACGTCCAACGACCTCCGTTCCACCGACCCCAAGGTCTGCCCCGTCGACCAGGCGAGGATCTACCAGCAGGCCGTCGGCGCCGTGGACCCCTACGACACCGCAGCAGCAGCAGACCAGAAGCAAGTACCGCCACTCCATTTCCATAAAGGATTAATTCATTCCATACCATCGAAAGGTCAAAAGTTTTGGAATGTACCATTCTACCCCATTGTCATAGAGGCAGGGGGTTCCACCCATCAATGAGATAAAATGGTATTTTCCAAAACTTTGATCTTTCGTGGTGGTAACCAATTCTTGATGTGCTGTTACATCTATGTGTGATGGATGCCAATGCTTACTGCAATACTCGTCAATATGAATAGCCATAGATAATCCAATAGTTGTTTTGTAAATTCATCGAAAAGTCAAAATTTTAAGGGTATAGGCATGTTCTTAAGCTCCCTCATTATGCTTGTTCTTCAATTTAGATTAGATGCTATTTCTGTAACTAGTGGAACATACATACGGCTGCTGAGGGATAATATTCTTACAATTAAGATTGCTGACATAATGCATACTGCATTTGCATTTAGATTCTAATTAGTAAGATGCCCATGGTCTACCTTGAAATAAGAATGAAGGAAGCTATCTTTGTCTTGGTGTACAACATCCTTAGGGTTGGTGAGGATGAGGACTAAGGTATATATATATTTATATAGTGAAAACATGAAGCAATCTTTGTGTTGTTGATACCAACAAATACACTTTATGTTTATCTTATTCTTCTCACTGAACTAAGCCAGTAACTCCTAGTACCAGTACTTCTGTCTCTGAATGTGGCATATGCCGCATATCCTTGCTATTATTGAAATTTTACATGCTATCTGATGGAAAATATTTCAACGGATCACACACATTTGATAGTACAATAACAGTTAGTTGTGAACTTGTGATAGCCTCATCAAGCACACTGTTATTTAGTATACATGGATGGTTAGACCACTTTATGTTTAAATTACTGGGAAGAAGCAGATGTGCTTTTTACTGCAGCTGTTGGACTATCAGTCTATCAGCATATAAAAAAATTGTGTTCCTGATTTCTCTGATGGTTTGTAGGTCAGGAGGCATGAAAAAGTGGAGCTTTAGGCTTACCATTTGTTGCACTGACCATATTGATTACTTGAGTTCAGAGCATGCAAAAGTTGTCCAATAAAATAGTAAAGTATTTGTCCATGTTGGATATGCATGTTGTTAGGACAGTTCTGATTACTTCATATAACCTTGTAACTGATTCCTGTTAGTGGTAAGCTTATAATACATTTCTGATTTGAAGGGGCATACTGATTGTTAAGCTGCGTAGTGGGCAAGAGCTGAAGCTTCGAGCTATTGCTAGGAAGGGAATTGGAAAGGATCATGCTAAATGGTCTCCAGCTGCTACTGTCACTTTCATGTATGAGCCTGACATACGTATTAATGAAGAGCTCATGGAGATACTAACGCTCGATGAAAAGCGAAGCTGGGTGGAAAGCAGTCCTACAAAAGTATTTGACATTGATTCAAATACCCAACAGGTTATCTTGTTTTTTTAGTTCTTTTTAGTAATGCTTTTCTTATGATTTCATTGGACTTCTACATTTTTCTATGTTAAGTTTGTATAGCTTGTTTTCCTTGGACTTCTGCATTTTTCTTCCTATGTCAATAAGCTAATACCTAGAATTTAACTTACATCATGTGGTACTTCATTGTTACACACCACAAACCATACAAACTTAATGAATTAGTTAGTGATCAATACCCGGTCATACTACTGCACTTGATCTGTTATGCATGTTGACTTCCAATCTGCCATTATGGTGTCATTGTTACACTGGCAAACTTTAGGACTTGTTTGAATAGGAGACTGGATTCAATCCGTTTGGATTGTCAGGGAAATTGAACCGTCCCCACTCTTAAAGATGGGGTTGGTTCTAATTCCCCTACTATCCAAACAAGCCTTAGTGTTTTTTTTTGCTTAGTGCTTAGCTATATTTACTGTTGAGCTGTTAAAATAAAATATACTATTCTAGTGAAATACTTTTGGTTTGAGTTGCCCTTATTGATCAAGTTTTCATATTGAATATCGATATGCATTGTGCTATGCTGGTCTCTGCTGTACTGTTGAATTTTGAAATGACCATATTTCACTGCTATATTTTAATGATCTTTTCCATCAAAGTTTTCTAGAACTGCTAGGTGCTAGCTAGCGGCAACGTGATGCCTAGTGCACCACCTAGCAAACATTGTCAAATGGAAATTCGTGCATCAATGAAACACATGGATTCATATGGTATTTAAGGATTTGTGCTAATACTAGTGATGAACACTTCATATATTAATGGAAGATAAGAACACATGGATGATTTTTTTAGCTATGTTTTCACATAGGGAAAACGTTGAAGTAGGGTGCCCCCTACAAATTTTAGTGCAGATTTAGAACAAAGTTACGTGCCTGATTCCCCTTGCTCTTTTACATATGATAATAATTTCCCTTAAATTATGCAGCTGCACATTTTTTATTAAAAATGAACACAAATACACAATATATGTCATGTGCAAGGGAATTAACAAATGATGTATACAAAAGTTACTAGAGAAAAGTTAGTTTACACTTTTGTCAACTCTGGAAATGACCCTCGAGTTTCCATTCCATTGGACCTCCCTTCTGGTCGGTCTTGTTTTGGTCCATGAACCATATGGTTTATGTTTCTTGACAAGTGTGCAATTGTAAACCCCTGTCATGCTTAGATGCAAATGAGCACCTTCCTGCCAGTGCTGAATTTCCTTTGGACACTGCATTTTTGTGAATCTTGAGTAGCTTTTGTCAATGTGTGCCTTGCATTGGCATTTAAGCATGTATTGTGCATCTTGTACTGCATTAGTCTGTTCTAAAGAATGATCATGTGCATGCATGTAGTACAAAATATAATTTTTATGGGATTTTATCAAGTATATCAATTACTGTCACTAGTCTCTTGGTCAAGCTGTGAGGGAGAAACAGCTTTATGCCCTATTTGAGTCCCAGGAATTCACATAAAACAGTTGCTGACATTCTTTTAGTGTTCTTATTACAACTTATGGCTTCCTTTTTTTCATTACATAAAATGTTAATGGTATGTAATGCGTAACTGTTTATGATATTTTGTTGATTGAATCTACCTTATTCTGTTCATTTCAATTTTTCATATTTGTACATACAAGCTTCGCTCATGGAGGTTTTTTGTTTCAAATGATTTACTAGGAGAATGCACCTAGGGTTGAACACTAGTTTTATGATGGCCATTGGGCCAAATTTTAACTCAAGAATATCATGTTTCTTTCAATTCATTATATGCAAAAAAACTCTGATGTTTACCATTTATGTTTTCCTGTCCCTTTATCAGGTGGTGGTTGTGGATGCAGAGGCATACACATATGACGACGAGGTTATCAAGAAAGCGGATTCCATGGGGAAGCCAGGACTAATAGAGATCAATGCAAAGGAGGACAGCTTCTTGTTCACTGTGGAAACGACCGGTGCCATCACAGCTTATGAGCTGATTATCAATGCTATGACAGTCTTGAGGCAGAAGTTGGATGCTGTTCGCCTTCAAGATGATGACGGTGATCTTGGTGAGCTTGGTGCCCACCTTGTTGGAGGCTAGAAGTTTCTTGAGGAGGAATTGCACGCCTTATTATCCTTTACACATGTAGGCTTATCTAACTAATGGCAAGACTCTGTGTCTCCTTTGGACTGTACATTGACTTTCTGCCCCTTGTCTATGCGCTGAATATGCACTGTACTGACTTATGCCGCTATATGCGGCTGTTTGATGGTCGATCTAAACCGTTTATTTTGGATCTGACGGTTAAGATCTGAGGAGTTATCATGCTGCCACATCGCTATTCGTGGCAAGAGGATATCAATTCCAAGAGCACCTACCGACGTACGCACCATTCATTTCATTTCAGACAGCAATTTAGGGCCATCTCCAGATGCGTACCGTTCATTTCGGACAGCAATTTATGACCCGTTCTCAGTTTATTTGGCCTATTTGCCTATTTACTTATCTTTATTTATTGGGACTGACTTATCATCAGGCGCCTGAGAGTTATTTATCTCTCAGTCGATTTTCTAGACCATTGATCAAACATATTTATAGGACATAAAAGATCTAACGGTAGAATGTAGTTATGTGAAAATCGACTGAGACTTATAAAAATCAGTCTTCTGAGAAGCAGCAAAACCGTTATTTAATTAAACATAATTTGATTTTAGAACCCGTTTCTTTCTTTCTATGACTTGTCTAAGATCTCTCTCAAAGACTTGTCTAAGATCTCTAAATTACAAGTAAAATGAAAGTGCACCTGACTATTGATTTTATCTTAAAATTTTTTTGAAATAAAAAATAAGTAAGATAAAAAAATAAATGAAATAAGATAAATTGACGAGAACAGACCCTCAGCGAACACAAATTCCTCGCCCATTCTCCAGACTCCAGAGGAAGAGGTGATCTTAGTTTTTGGACAACATATCCAGGCAACAAGCTCGTGAAATAAGTGGGCTTCGTCCAAATTAAAGGTAAGATATGCAGACTTATGCAGTTCATAGCGATAGTTTGTGACACAAAGTATTAAATAGCGAGCGAGCGAGCGAGAGAGAGAGAGAGAGAGAGAGAGAGAGAGAGAGAGAGAGAGAGAGGATGCTGCTGCCATGCTGGTACACCTGAAAATGTTGCGAATTATTCCAATTGATCTACACCGGAACTTTCTATCAGTTCATGTCTGATTGTTACATATACACTCGCTGTAAAATTTACAAGGCGATGCTACAAAACCCACAACTATCACAGTCCAGAGTCAGAGATATAAACTTTTTTTTTTTGTGCTACAAACCCACAAACACTATAGGCTTCAAATCATGAGCTAGCCCTTTTCTTTCCTACTACGGATTGTGAGGTTTCCTTGGTGTTCCTGATCTCCCTTCCACTATCTGGAGCCGTTGCTTGAGATGGAACACTTCAACCTGATTAAGCAGGACCAGCATGTCAATTTGGTTTCTTGTGTTGCATGGTTTAGACGCTTTCCCAGAAACACGTTTCTACATTTCTACTGAATCGAACAGGTTCCATAATACCTGGAGCTGGAATGCCCGCGACTGCTCTCCTGCCAAAACTCTGCGAGTGGAATGCAGCTCCTACATGGATAGAGCCAACTCAGCATAGAAATAGAACAAAATCATGGTGTGGTAAGAGATGACATCAAGTTTTTTGTGTCTTGCCTTTTGGGTCTCATCTGTGATGGCCTTCAAGAATGCCACTTCACGTTCAAGGCGCACATTATCAGCGTGAACGGTGTTAGAAAGGTTGTTTGATTCTTCTTGTGCCAACTCTAAGCCTGCTATCTTCTCCTTGAGCAACTCAGCTTCCTTTTCCTTATTGGAAAATCTCTTCTCCAGCTGCGCCCTACTGTTGATGATCGAAGACAAGTTCTTCTCTGCCTGGTCTTTGCTTGCCAGAGCGGTTGCAAGCTGGTCTTCCAGAGCCGTGTTTCTTCTGATCAAGTCTCTTATTTTTGTGTTGTATAGATGACTGACATCTGAAGAACTTCTAGCTATCCTTCTCGCACTTGATCCTTCACTCTCTGAGTTTTCTTCCTTGCTTGCTAAAATTCTAGCTATGTCAATCTGAGTATCAGTTCCCGTCCTCTTGCTCCGGTGCTCTTTTGGCTGTAAGAAACAATCAGCTAAGCATGTATATATGCTTTTCTAATGACTTGGAATGTGCATCACTTACAGTGCTAGTTTGACATGAAGAACAGTCATCAACATCATCATATTTGTCATCATCGATTGGTTTCTGAAGCTTTTGACCTAAGCTGCAGTCTCTTACATGATGTAACTGCCTGTGAAGTGAAGGGTGCAAACTTGGATGTTGTAACAAAGACTCGGAGACTGATTCCCTTTTTGGCGGGTGTTCTACTGTAGAAGTGAGACTATGCCTTGCAACAGAACTATTAGAATATAGAGGGGCACAATTGTTGAGATGACCAGCAAGCTCTTTGGTGCTAGGAGAATATTCATACATCAAAGGGTCTACATCGGGGGCAGACCGCCAGCTAAAAGAATGATCGCTTTGCAGCACCACTAATACTTCAACCTGCGGGCAATCTCATATTCAGTGATGCATCTAAAGCTGACGTAACTTAAACATTTGAATAGTTTAGGTGATATTCAGGCTCGGGATAGTGGCACACAGATGAATCAAACAGAATGTACATACTTCAAGAATTATGTAGTATAGTACCAAGCACACTTAAGGAAATAGAGAGATCAAATTATGTCCTGAGGTAAATATCATAATTACAAAGGAGAGATTGTTTGGTGAAAACATTTAGACCACATGATACACAAGAAAATGCTCATTAGTAAAAATTTGATTCTTTCACCTTATCAGAAGGATCTTTTTTGTTTCCTCCAAAAGCAACAAGAACAATCTTGTCCCTGTGGTACAGAGGAACCATGCTGAAACCCTGCATGAATTACTCTCTCGTTTAGCAAACATGGGACTAGAGAAAGTATCAGAATTCAGACACTGGTGTTGCACTTTAGACATGGAAAGCAATAAATTTTCTTAAGATAGCATTTCACTGTTATGGACAATTGGACATATAAACATATTCTGTACTTTATCATCAGTTCCATTGAATGCAATAGGTGAGGCAGAATCAAACAACTTACTTTCTTTGTAGTAATCGAGGAGCCTGGGGGCACTGCACAGATAGACCACTTAGATTCTAAAACATCAAAACTCCAGGTTTCTGCATGTCCTGGGAATTTGACTCTTTGTTAGAAGTTGTCATTGACACACAACCATGCAAAAAGATTCTTATAAGAATCATGTATTTTGCACATACAAATCAAGGTCGACCTATGCATCTTCCAAATGCTATGTTTTATAAGTTCAGAGCTTGAGACATACGTTTTTTCTTGCTTCCACCACCAGCAATGTACCATTTAGTTCCACATAGTGCTCCACTGCAACCTGCTCGAGGTGATGGGTGAGGACCATGAGTTTTCACTCTTGACCATACCATCTGAAAAGAAGATGGATGCTTAAGTAACCATTTAAATGCAAATCCTACTGAGGAATATTGGTTTTGACAACCCGTCCAACTTACTGTCTCAAAATCTAAAGAATATAGATCATTCAGGGTTTTGGATTTTGAGTGGCCTCCAAAGATTAAAAGGATCCTATCATCATACAGCGCAGCAACGTGATTGGATCTTGGAGAAGGTCCAGAGCCTCTACAATGACAAGTTTAAAAATTGACATAAAGAATCCATACTATTCTTTTTTTTTGAAAAAATACTAATTTCTCTAGATAATGATAGGTAGGGAAGTGATAGATTATTAGAAATTACTGATAATTTACATTCCAAAATTTTAAGTACAAAGTAAATTGAACAATGATTCCTCTCCCATGACTTATTCACTTTGACTCTTTGGATTGAGGATGGCTCACTTATAATTCAAAGGAAGCCATGTTAATGACTTCAGATCAAGCATGTGAAGGTCCTGTCGTTTCTTTCCTTTTGTGTCCGCCCCACCAAAAAGTATCAGTGTAGCACCTGCTCTGATCACTGTGTGGCCACTTCTAGCTGCCTAAAATCAGTATCACAAGATAATTCTGTTAATTCAGATAAATATTTGATGAAAGCATAGCTCTCAACAACTAATAACTTACAGGGATATCACCCTTGGCTTCCATAAGTGACCAAATCTCTGTTTCCGTGTTGAAAGTCCACACTACAGCAAACACATGATCTGTAACTATCTGATAGAAGTTGGCAGAGTATAAATCCAAGAGTTTTGGAGGAATCAAGTATTATGAGCAAACCTGACAAACGATCAGAAGCAGGCTCACTTTTACCTCCGACAAGAATAACACTATTCCCCCATGGAACCTGTACATCAAAAGAAGCAAGTGAGGCTCTTACTCTGTGAAGCCATATGTAAAAAAATTTCTTCTTTCACCAGATTTATTAAGAAATGGGGGGCAAACTAAAATATGTTAGGGCCCATTGCGATCCTGTCATCTTATGGCCCAACAACAATCAGGCTCCCCCTAATACCAACACTTAGTCTCAGCCCCAGACCTCCTACATCTATTGGCCGAACTAGACGCGTAGGAGTCAGCGGCCAGGTTGTGGCCGTGACCCAGATGATTTGGTATGCTTGTGCTGATTAGGAAGGAGCACCTATAGTCAAAGCCCCGTAGATGTAGGCAATCGTGCCCAAATGCATTACCAAATATCGTGCCTTCGGTGTCGTCTAAATCTTGCGTGGTGATTAAAATCTTATCAATCTAACTGGAAGGAATTTCAGAACTAAGACTAGTGAGCTATACAAGAAGTATACCAGACAATGACCTTTGCAGGCCGGCAGCTTGAAAGAATGTCCACTTGGCAATGGACGTACTTGAGGGACTGCAGTATCCCATACAAGCTTCTCTAAATTCAGTATCTAATGGATATAGAAGATAGAATCATGATGTTAGTTGATGAATAACATGGTACTGCCTAGTGCAGAGTTCCCAACACACAAAATTACCCACATTACCTTTGTATCATCCAACAGTTGATGACCAGAATCGCCACCAAACACTACCATTTTGCTCCCTACAATGGCTGCCGCATGCTGTATAACCAAAACAGAAGGTGAGTCAATTTGGTCATTTGGATATAAGGACATTCTTATGAGCACTGTACACTTAATCCTATCTAGAATTTAGATGGTTACTCACAGCGAAACGGGGAGCTGGTTTGTCGCCCTCTGTACACAACACTGCCCAATTTTCTGAGCTATCCAGTGCACGGCCATCGAGATCAAATGTATCAGATGAGCAGCGATAAGCAAGGTCATCTGCACGGCCACTCACTGATGTTGTGATCGGTTCATCCTCCTGAAACAGACTAAAAGTGCTAAACATCAAAATGCACCAAAAATACATCAACATTAGATATAGGCACCAACTCACATTGGGCAGACTGAGGTGTCTCACAGGTCTGACAGGGCTCCTAGAGCCATGCAAAGGATCACTCTGTTGGCCCTTCAACCTGCAGAAATGATGAAATCATTACTCAATGTTTTGCGAGGGAAATGTTGTCCAATAAGATAGCAAGCAAAATAAATGTCACATAGGTGATATATCGCACTAATATTCATCACGTAAATGTAATTATCAAAACTAAATTTGGCTCTAGTCAAATGCAGGAGCCACTAGACAAAAACTGGGGTTCACAGCTATACAGCTCCACAAATTCAGATTGTGTTCCAGAAAATTTTCTCATCTTTTTCAGCAAGTTTTCTTATGAACATTACTTGTCTGAAAACATGGTATCAATCCGTTTGAAAACAAACTTGTCACCAGAAATCGTCCAGGACCACACATGTTAATCCACCAAAGCAACCAAATGAGCAACTGAGATTACTGTTGGAATGAAAGCTGTACTGATACCAACACCAGAATGCACACAAGAAAACCGCAACTCCATGAATAAGAACAAGTATTCATACTCCATGATCCCATCAGAACAAGTACAAAGAAAAGAAAAGGTACACCAAACTATGGAACAAGGGTGCTAGATTCAGGAAATTTGCAGTACAATTTGTCTGTTTCTACCTTCCAAGTTTCATCCGGCGCCGAGAGAAACCAAACATATTCGGCATTGCAATGAGCTTCTCCCCAATTCTGCTCAAGACAAGACCACCGGAAAGCACATTAAGCTCTCAACTGCAAACAAGTCAATGCAGAAAATTAGTTAAAAACAGAAGTAAACGGCGCTTAGTGGAGTAGTTAACAGACTTGCGCACACCAAATCGTGGCGGAAAACAGGGGAACGAGACCAAGAAGAGGAGATTAGAACAACCCGGACAATTTTTTTTGGGGAAAAAAATGCTTCCTTTAGGATTTAGGGGGGAAAAATGCTGCCTTTAGGATTGGGAAACAAATTCGTGCAAAATCATCCATGGGAGACCGAAAAACTAGTGAAAGGGAAAATAAACGGGCAAGAACAGAATAAGAAGAATTCGACGCATCGATCGCTGACAAGTGCCGACACATCGCTGACGAATACCGGAGAGGGAGAGGCAGGGAAATGCAGGCGATTCCTCTTGCGGAGAAACCCGAGAAGCTCGATCGGCCAAGCGGCGGAGCTCGTCTGGATTGGATCACGCAGCCGGGCGAGCACCGGAGTGGAGCAACGGTGGCTGAGCTCACTGCTGCAGGTGTGCCAGTGCTGCCACTGCCATGGTGAAGAAGGGAAACGGCTCCGGGGAAGCCGCTGCCACTCTGGCAGCAAGAGACCCAGCGAGGAACTGAAAAAAGGCTGTGGAGACTGGAGAGCGGCGTGAGCTACAGCGGCGGCTCTACCACTCACTCACTACCAGTTGCAGTTGCAGCAGGCTTTTCTCTCCGTGGCCGCAGAAAGAACAAGCCAGCTTTTCACTGGCCTGATTCCATCGATCGATTCCTCCTTCGCTTGGCTTCTAAAAAGTGAAAGACCTCTCTCAACATTTTATTTATAGATATTTTTAAAAAAGGAGAACCAGTTTACTGTTTGATAAAATGGTTTTAATGATTTATTGCCCATGCAATGAAACAGTGGCTAAATTAGGCAATATATGTTTAATCAACGGTTTAATGATGCATAGTTGAAGTGGTCTTTCAACTTAAAAGGATAGTTTATTTGGTTGATAGCGTTTTTGGCCCACTTTTAATACTCCCTCCATCCCAAAAAATAAGGCGTGCATGTATTTCAAAAAGTCAACAATCGTAACTTTTGACCGATAATTAAGCTAAAAACTTATATTTTTCGTGTTATGCATGTAATATGATTGGATTGGAGTTTGAAAATTCTTTCATATAATGTTAATTTTGTATTTGCTAATAATATATCATGAAAGAAATTAATGGTCAAAGTTCTGCTTTAAAGATTGCACAAAAAAATTATATGCCTTATACTTTGGGATGGAGGGAGTACAAGAGTATGTCCGATAATTTCTAACTTATAATAAACTTAGAGAAATTCTTGGGGATTGGATCGGTCCCTGCACGCGCTGTGCAGAGGAGGAAAAAGGAAGGAGGAAGAAGGAGGGAGGAGGAAGAAGAAGGCCTACCTCGCTGCCGTCGAGCTCGCCGTCGACCTCGCTGCCGGCCATTTGGGTTAAGGTTTGGGGTGGGGTTCGGGTTTAGATTTGGGCCAGGTAGGCGGCGGCAGGGCAGTGAGTGGGGTTCGTTGGGGCAGCGGTGGTGGCTCCGCCGGAGCAGGGGGAGGGGGCGAAGGCGGTCGGCCGGCGGTGGAGGGAAGACCGCACCTCACCCCCTTGGGTTAGGGTGGGCGGCGACGGCGCAGCGACGGGAGGCTGGGGCGGCGAGCGGCCGGTAGCGAGGCCTCGCCGGCCGGGGCAAAGGAAGGAGGCAGCGGGGCGGCAGAGGTGAGCGGAGCACCGTCGAGCGGAGGAAGGAGGCGGCGGGGAAAGGGGAGCGGGCGCGAGTTCGAGAGAGAGCGAGCGAGCGAGAGTGGGAGCCGAGGCGGAGAGAGCGTGAGCGAGTGAGGTGCGCGGGGGACACGTGGCGCCCGGGGGACAACCCTGTCGGCCGACGGGATCCCTTCCGCTGGTCCCTCCCTAAACTTAACACTATTCATCGATATTTTTCTTTTTTCTGTTTTATTTGTTACAATGCTAAACTTACGTTGAATATTATTGGGTTGCCCTAACACTATTTTGTGGTCATTTGTAATCTATGGAGCATAGCACACTAAGGACCGTTTATTTGTGAATCATTGAATTAAGGGCATTAATGCAGGTAAAATCAATAGATATTTATAGAAAAAGAACATTCTTAGATATTTTGAGAAAAGGAGAAGATATGTAAATATATCTTTTGCTTTTGGTTTCGGCTTAGTATGTTTATTCTATGTTGTTTTTGTATATTCAGGATAAGTTCAATGGCATCCTAATTTAGGATAAGTTTGGCACCCACCAAAAAAATAGAAAAGAGAAAAACTAATGAATATTGTTGAATAGCGCTAAGTCCACTCTAATTTAGGGTACCATTGGACATGCTCTTACAATTTGTTCCGATCATGGCCCTATTTTTGGGCTAGATGATTGAACTATTGTTTCTTTCGTAAACTAGCTCATTGTTCTCTAAGATACCTTTAGAAGCGCCTGCCATGGCAGGCGATTGCCCTTGCGCGCGCGTCCCTCAGACCCAGCCGTCGGCGAGCGCGCGACGAGGCGCAATCGGCTGCCTTTTAGCAAAGTCAAAACCTTTATGTCATACGAGTTACACATGTTATTTTTGGCATTGCTTGGAAAACGGAGGTTCGTGCTATAGCAATAAAATAGAAGAGAAAAATCTGAAGACGATGAGTCCACTCTAATTAGGGTACCTTTGGACAGGCTCTTACAATTTGTTTAGATCATGATTGAACCTATTTTTTAGGGCTAGATGATTGAACTATTGTTCCTTTCATAAACTAGCTCATTGTTCTCTAAGAAACCTTTAGTGAGCGCGTGCATGCCATAGTAGGCGTCTGTCCTCATGCGTGCACCCTCGGGCCCACCCGTCGACAAGCGTGCGGCGAGACGCAGTTGACCGTCTTTTAGCAAAGCCAAAACCTCTATGTCATATGAGTTACACATGCCATTTTTTTTTATCTGCTTGAAGGACAGAGGGTTGTGCTATATTATTGCATGCTTAGTAAAACATTGCAATCCTAATTCGTATAGTTATTTCCGTGTGATTACTACTGCTGCTACTGTCATCTAAATAATTGTTTTCGTCTCTACGTATTTGAAATATTTGATGATATATCTATTGGAAGTGATATAAATAATTGTTTTGTCATCTAAATAATTGTTTTCGCCCACTTTGGACGCATGTAGCCGACAGCCGCATTCAATCCCTTCTGACAATGCATCCGGTCATGAAGCTGTACTGGCCCCCATATGCACATCTATGATCTTCTGTGCGCTAGTTGACAACTCTGGTTGCTTTGTTTGGTGAGAAAAACCCGCGCTTGCTTGCTCACGTAATCACATTTGTGGTAGCTAGCTGTGCTGATGCTTGTTGACTCGTGGAAACCGTGGGATACTATAATTAACATAGATATTAGTGTGTATATTGTTCTTATCTTTAGTAATAAATTGACAAAATAATTAATATTGCTTTGACCGAAGTAAAGAATTGCCACCACAAAGTCAGATTTAGCTCGAAAGATTTGGATAAAATATATGATAGGTTTTGTACAAGCTCTCGCGACGGACATATCTCTGCCTCCACCTAGCTATCTCTCGCATTCGTCTTCTTCCTCCCATGTTCCTTACTTCTACCTCACCTTTCTCTTACCCTTTTGTCGTCGCCTCTGGATTCGAGTTACACCGATACCCCTGAGCTTAGAGGGAGGTCAGGGAGAAGGCAACTCAATAGTGGGTGTGGATGGGGATTGGGGGAAGGGGTGAGGTGGGTTGTAGGGAACATGTGAAGGCAGTGGGGCAGCGGAGACGGGTGATCAACGTTGGTGGCCATGAGTATGAGGCCGATGTGGCAGCGGGAGGAAGGGGTGGAAGGATTGTGAAGGCGTCGCTGACCGTGGGTGGTGGCACAGGGCGAGGGGGGCATGTAGAGCAAAATTGGAGAGGAGTGCGAGAGCGGAAGCTAGAGGTGCGAGGTTTCTCACAACGGGGTAGCATGCACCGGTTGCTCTTTTGTATTAAGCAAACTAAAGTTTCACATTGGAAATAAAAACATGATATAATCTAGGATAAATAGTTTGGCTACACCACGCGATAGAGTGGCTACAAAGAAATTAGGTTTCTTCATCAACTAGCTAGCTAGTTTGGGACTATGCTTAAACAAAACACACATGTACATTAAAAAAATATTATGAACAATTATACTGTATTTAGTTATTTTCCGATAAAATCATGATGATGCATTCTAGTATTCAAGAAAGACCGTACTTTTAAGTTAATTAATTTCATGTCTTTTGAGCAAGGGGAGGGGGAAGCGCTATCAACATGGGGGTTCGACTAAAAAAAAATAGGGGTAGTTAATAACTTATAGAATGTTAGATGGGTGAGTAATGCAGTGGACCCAAAAACCTACGTACTATATATTTACTCATGTCCTTGTTAGCTAGATTCACATAAATTACAATTCAATTGATCATAGTTAACATGTTCCTGCAAGGACATACCGTCATTTTCTATCTTCTGCATTATATATTTTCAGGAAATCAAATCAAATTCAATACACTACATTTAGGTTTTAGTTAATTAGTCGATGTCTTAGAATGACAAGTATATATACAACCTAGATGAAATGGTAAACCATATCCAACGAATTATCTTATAACCGGATAATCATATTTCACATCGTTGCAAATGGTGTCATCCAGCTAAAGTTTTTAATTTCATGCATCCTCCTTTTATATAACGGAGTATATATGAAGCTGAGGAGTTTAACAAAGTTTGATAAATCGGTACAACAAACATATGCCAAACTAAGACTTTTTTTTCAGTTAAAAAGTGCTGAAAATTTTAATCTGAAAAAAAGATATGACCCCAAGAGAGACCTTGAAGAGACAAAAAAGATTGAAGAGTTATTTTAAGAACTCTAAGAAAAGGCTATAAATATTATATCGTTTGACTTGTAAAATACAGCAAGTCAAATTTTAAACCGAGAAAAACAAGACCCAGAGTCATGCATATGCATATGAGCCATGATCAATGCTACTAGACCAATGCCAACTGAACTGCTTCATGTATCAAGCTGCTAGACCAATGCAGCAACGCTCACAGAAGATGCCATCCATATATGAGCCATGACGCCAAGCTGACTAGCAAATATGAGCCTAGGGGACACATTACCTGGCGCCAACGATGTTGTACAGTGCCCAACCATATACATCGCATTCATGCACCGTTGATCAAGCATCAGACGGCCCAGATGAGCACACCCGGTCGGCCGGCCGGTAGGTTGATCGATGCATCCATGCATTGACCTGTGTAGGACTCCTCCGGAATTAGGTGTTTGTTGGCTCATCTGAGCATGGGCATTGGCAAGCAATGAATGAATCCCTCTCATTTTGAAGCATCCCAAATTTACATACGTGATACGTGTACTTCCAAAGCTCCAACTCACATGGTCTCCAATTTTAGGTTGGTGGTTGGTTGCATGTTACTTGTGAACAAAATAATGCTACATATAGCTAGCTGGATGGAAGCTAAGTTCTCATTCATCAGCTAGCCACATTGTCAGTGCGAGTGTGTGTGTATGGCCAGAATATATAGCATGCATCAATAAATTGTACAAATCCGATAACTCGCTTTGTGCGCACGCCACGTGGCTGGTCTCCTCGGCCGGCGCCGCCACAGCCATCCGATCGCGCGAGCTCGACAGATCCGACCGTCCGTTTCGATTTTACGTATAAAACAATTTTTTTGCCGTGAATCTCAGACATGCGGGTCGTTTGGCCGGTTGGTTAGCGCCGCCCGCTCGCGAACTGGCCGCCCCGGGTTCGAATCCCGCCTCCCCTATTTTTTCTCCCCTTTTCTCCCCTGTCTTCCGCGCGCCTGTTCCGCGCTGCCGCGCGCCCGTGCCCAACCTGCGCGCTAGCATGCTTTTCCCACCCTCGCTCGTGCCATGAGTGCGCGTGCTCATCTAGTATGATACATGAAGCATAAATTGTTTTGTTTTTATGACCATCGACCATGTGGATCTTTACAATACTTTTTACTTCTCGTTGACAAATTGCAGCATGGGTCGTTTCAGCTAATGGTAGTGACAAAGCAAAAGGTTGAGATCAACTGATAACTCGAGTACATAGCGGAGGACGCATGTTTTTAAATTTAGGTATACGAAGGCAAAAAAAAAATACGATCATAAAAATTTTGCAATGTCAACATGAAAAAAAAATTGTAGGGCTTATACCTTAGGGGAAAGAGATTACCCAAGGGTGTCAGGCTGGAATGGCAGATTTGAGCTTGTGCGGGACGAGACGCCCGACACTGTGATGGGCTGGTCGGGCCTTAACCAAATAGTGTCGAGGTTTGGACTATTCGCAAAAAAATTGGGCGTACATATGTACACCCTTGGGCTTTCTTAGGCCTGTCCCTCTAAGTACACTAGTTAGGTGGTTGAAGGAATCACTAAATATCAGTCTCATGAAAATTTTGGAGTTATGACCCCTTATATGGCTTTAATGAAGGTCGATGTTCTCCGTCGATAACGGAGGTTGTGGTCGACAAACTAGGGTTTGTGTTCATCATTTTATCAAGCTTAGGGATGACCGAGGCAATGGAGGGGGCGGTGGAGTGGAAGGGTGACAACATTGTTGTCTTGGCCCTGGAATTTATGGAGGGCGTGATGGGCTACTCCGCAAATTGATGAGGAGATGGTGGGTAGGGCCGGCCCTGGGGGGCGAGCAGTGCAGCCGCCCCGGGCCCCCAAAATTGTGGGCCCCCCAGCGCTGCGCAAACCCCAGGGCCGATGCGGCGATGCCTCGGTTGCTCGGTCGGCCAATGCGCCAGCGCCATGCAGATGCATGCTATCGCGATGGGCTTGATACAGCCTGCCCGCCTCGGTGTCTCGCGATGGCCTGGCCCATCGACCATCGTAGCGCAGCTCCTCGGCAACGCAGCGCGTGCGACGGTGCGAGGAGGCCCAACAAGGACAGTGCTGTCGGTTGTAGATCAGCCGTGATTCGCCACGCCAAGTCGCCACTCGCCAATCGCCTAATCGCCTGACGGCTGACACGGTGACGCCTGTGGACACTCCGCCGACCGCCACCCGCCGGTCTGCCGCCAATCACCATTCAGTGCCGAGTGCCGACCGCCGCCCGTCGGTCTGCCGGACTGCAGCCAATCACCATTCAGATTTCAGGGTTTGTGATCACCCCTCTCCAAGCCTATTATTTTTACAGATTCGTACTGTGATCACCCCTCTCCAAGCCTATTATTTTTACAGATTCGTACGTACACACATCTATAAATCTATTAATACAATTTATATTTTATGTTCATATTTGCTGCTTGTAGAACGCTGTCGACATCATGCCACCTAGGAAATATGCATCTGGATGCAAATCAATTTGGTCGCTCAGCCAGCGTCTGTCGCCCCAACTAGGCCACCTAGATGCTAGGTGACCCTTTTTTGCCTGTCTAGCACCAAGCATCTTGGATAAATCTTGAGGATTAGTATGACGACTTTACATATAGAGGGTGGGTTTCTATACCATTAGATTAAGATTTGAGTACATACGAAAGTTATTTTAAAATGTTAAATTGACTTCAATGGACCGAAGAGTAGCCAATTCTTGCCTTAGATTTATTGTTGATAGTAAAATTTGATTGTAGGGCTCCGCACTGCAATTGGTCGGCTAAAGCATATGGACACTATCTTTTTATACCTAATTGTACACACTTTTTATCTGGTGGCATTTCCGCCACCATATTTTGACTATAATAGTATATCCAACACTTAAAATAAATTTTTGTCCCTCTTTACTCTCCCATCCTTCTCCTCCCCTTCTCGCTGCCCTATATGGTTATACCACGCTCTCACCCAAATAGCAACACCTATCTCTTTCTCGCTTATCTTATTGAGCTCACCTCGTGAAAGGTTTGCTAAGACAAGTCACATCGAACCCATTACATGCATGCCACCCTCTCTCACACACATATGCATGTCGCCTTGTAAATGTAGGTAAAAAAAGAAAGGACTGGTGGTGGGTGAGTAGTGCGGTATGTGGAGAGAGTAAAAAAAAGGTGAAAGAAGACAAAGGCAAAATTAAAATAGTCTTTTTAACTAGTGTCAAATATATTATTGTATTGAACAAAATATGATGGGGAAATACGGCAAATAAAAAAGTGTGTTGTATAACAAGATAGTGCATATGGAGCTCTAGTCCGACTAGCGGCCAAATCACAGTGCATTATAGCTAAATTTCTCCACTTGTTTGTGCTAGCTTGGTGCATGCTAAGTTGCCAACCGAAGAGACTGCTTTCCTTATAAATTATAAATTTCCTTTACCTTCCATAATATCACCATGCATCTTGATCCTCTAAAAATTCATCGTGCCGGGTTTTTTTTTTCCCTGTTGATCACTAAATTAAAATGGAGGAGGAAATATACAAAGCAAAAGTTGGGTGTGCTGTTGGTAGAACTGGGCCGGCTTCCAACCCAATTGATATACAGGCTTAATTTGGGCCCATCTACTTAATTGAGCCGACTCGAATAAAGCGATGAGATGCCAATTCGTTTTGAGGCCGAAACCCAAAGAAACTCAAATTAAATCCTCAATACGTGCAACCCTCTTACTCAAAGATGAAATAAAGGATTGCATGTTAACCATCCGACAAATTAAAATTTCAAAAAAAGAAGAAGAGAGAAAACCTCCGACAAATGGAGAGAGAGGCTAGAGAAGAGGAGGTAGTACTAGAATGAATATAATATTGCAAATTGCTGCTTATGTCTCGTATACAAAGGAAGGAAAGGCTTTTTTAGAAAAAGCTGGATCATGCATACCTATAGTTGTCAAAGTCGAATCATGTGATCTGGGTATAAATTTATAGTCAGAGTAATATGAACCTCAATCTATTTGTAACCTTAATTTGTAAAAGAAAGGAAACCTCGTACGGAAAAGCTACTCCAATGGATAATTTTTACCTTGGTTTCATTGGCTTAATATCGAGTCTGATCTTATTTTGTTTGTAAAAATATAAGAAACATAATGGAAAAAACCGTTTGTCAATTTGAGATTTCATTTTAAAAAATACGACAAAAAAGATCAAAAAAGATATTTGCACAACTATTTAATGCATTCACACGTAAGTTGTGGGCGACATGCAACTTTCAGATTTTGATAGTTTTTTGTCATTAATTTCATAATTTTAATCTAAACGCGTTACTTTTTTGTTTAGCAAATTTATAAATAAATAAATCGTCTTCGTGACTTGCGGGGATGCATGCAACCACAAGATTTGATAGTTTTAAGTTGATGCTTTGATAGTTTTAATCTAAAATTTTTATAATTTTTTAGCGAATTTAAAATAAATAAATCGGCTTCATGACTTGCGGGGATGCATGCAACCAATGGTTTTTGGCTATTGGCTTGATGATTACGATCCATAAGCATTATATTTTTGTTTGGCAAATTTTAAAATGAAAGTGATAATTTATTTTCTAATGATGGGATTTAACGGAAGTACGTGGGGTTAACAATGAAATAATTGCAAGCTGGTGCTCCCGTGGTGTGTTAATGGACAAAATTTTTGAAAGAGGGGCAGAAGAACTGCAGTCCTATTTCATTGAATAGTAGGAGAAAACAAAATACAAAACCTGTGCAAACACGGGGGTACAACCGCAGCACTCCGCTGCAACTCTGGCCAAAGCCAGACACACCTCCGGCCACCGCCGGGAACAGTACCGCCTACAGAGTAGAAAGAAGGAAAGCAGCCCCACTGCTACCACTAAAGCAAAGACCGAACAGGAGAGAGAGATACAAGGTAGGGGGAGGGGAAACACCACCAACACTCACAGAACAACGAGCGACTTCTGAAAAGTAGACCCAGCGAAAATCCAAAGTGCAAGACGGTGACCACGACGCCTCCAACAAGGTAGCGACGCAGAGAACCCGCCGCCATCGCAAAACCGCTAAGGTTTTAACCCGGAGTAGGGAAAGTCCGAAAGGTGACGCCTGTATAAGTATTCGAGGCGCTGAATAAGTATTCCGCGCCTACAGCGCAGACCTCTATTATATTCTCTCAATTAATTAACATGCATGGTTCCATCTCGCGTAAATCACAAATCAAATACAAAATACATCTCTCGTTGAAAAAAAGCTGGGAAGGAAAATAAAGCCCATTTCACATTTAAAGGCATGGACTTAATTAACGCCATTCTCCCTTTAACTGGTAACCGAGACACCTTAATTATCACTAGCAACAAAATCAAAACTCTCGAACTCACTGTGACCTGCAGTATTCTCAAGTGAGGGCACATGAGCATACATATGGTGTGCATGGTTGATGGTTCTCATAGCCAGTGCCCAGTGGCCGAGCCAACACACTAGCTTGCAACAGTACCATGCAACATGCATGCATGCCCATATATGCATGTGTAGGTAGGTAGCTAGCTCGTGTTTTCCGTACGCTCACACGCATGCAAAAGTGCAAAGTTTTTTCTTCCTTTTTTGTAAGAGTACGTAGGGTTAGATGCATGCATGCATAGACGACGTCATTAGTTAATAGCTAGGGCATGCATGCATATGGACATAGTGTATGGTTGTGTGGATCGATGAGATTCAGAGCCATATGGCCCCGGCGGCCTTGAGCATGGGCACGAGCTTGCCGGCGAGGTGCAGCGCCATGACCCTGTCGGTGGAGCCGACGAGCTTGCCGGCGATGAAGACGGCGGGGACGGGCGGCGAGCGGCCGAGGCGGCGGGCGAGGTCCCGCTCCATGTCGCGGCCGCGGGGGTCCTTGTCCACCTCGTGCACCGCCGCGCTCACGCCCAGCTCCGAGAAGAGGCTCTCCACCGTGTGGCACATCGGGCACGAGCTCCACGTGAAGATCACCACCGCCCTCTCCGACGACAGCAGCCCCACCCTCTCCATGCATGTATCGATCAACCACGACCACGCGCGTGCTGCAAATGTTGCTTGTGCTAGCTAGCTGCTGTTTATACTAGTACTAGTTTGCAGCTTGATATATCGATCGATTGGTTTAGTAGCTGATCATCAACTGTTTGGTTTGGTGTGATTTGTGAGCTAGCGCAGGTTCTTATGCCCTTTTATAGTGTTCATTCCAGAGAGGATCGATCGAAGAGGAGAACAGAGACTGTGTGTGTGTGTGTGTGTGTGAGAGAGAGAGAGAGAGAGAGAGAGAGAGAGGTCACGTGGGGGTTGGGAATAAGAATTTGCAACGTGTGCACTGCGCTGAAAACGAGAAGTGTAGGCCTAGGGCATCCTGTCCTTTTCCTTTAATTTGTTTCATTTCATGTTTTTTTTTCATTCTGATTTTAATTAGTGGAAGGTAGGGGCTACGATTTAACCTATCATCCTGCTGCTGGCACAATCCATCTTGTATATATGCCAGTTTGACGCGACTACTCGTCTATATCTCCCTCTGTGTTTTTCGATATATATATTCTTCTTAAAAACATGCTACTTACAGCAAGCTGTACTGTTAATCTTTTTCATATGCACGCTGGATGGATTAGTGGTTAAGCAAGCTAGTCCAGGGGATCCGAAAAATTTCATCTCCCAATTAATGCAAAGCCAAACCTCGTGACCCTCGTGAGTTTATAAGTGAAACACCCATTAATTTAATTTTTGCTAGCTCCATATAATCTTTTTAAATGGGATTGTGTCGACATATTGATTCCCTAGATCTTGAAATTTTCATTTATGTTGTGAAAAGTTACACGGCAATCAAATAAAAACTGTATCGACTATAATATGACAGCCTTTTCTAATTAAACTATGAATATTTTATTAACTAAACGATTACGATACTATGGCATCAATTTATAGTTTGGTATATTTTACAGTTTAGATGAGACCACAACACAATTAGTTTATAGTCTGGCCGGCTAGCATTTACAGTAATTCTTGAATCTAAAGAAAATTTAACTGCCATATATCATTATTATAATGTTGTTGTTGTTGTTGTTTAGGTAATAGTTTTCGATTACATATATGCATGTGACCATGTGCCCATGCCCATTTGATAAAGCGGCTAGTCATGTACAGTGGATATGTTTAAAACAACTTTAAATGGGCCTAGTGAGATATATGGGGAATATTTGGATTTTTTTTATGCCAACCACTTCAAAAATATGGAATCCCTCCAAAGCTAAGATCCTCATGTTCTTGATAAGGTTTGAATTTTTCATTTCTTTTTAAGGCCAGGATCACATACCTAAAAATAATTCGACATTGGATGTTCATGTATATATGTGTGGGTTAGTGGTTTCTTCAACCTATACATTTTATAAATTAATCTTGTTTTAAAAATGTTTAGAAGCATATTATCTTATAATTAAGAAGTATGTTGTATGCATGCATAAATGCATAAATTAATGGAATGTAAATTGTGTAATAATTTCACAAAGAGTAGCTCAATGCCAGTCTGACAAAGACACACAAAACTTTGTTACAAAGACTAATCAATTTAATGTAAATGAGAAGTTCAAATTTTTGTTTACTGCAAGAAAAAAATTAAAAGTGAGGGGCTAACAAGTGGTGATGGATCCCATATATTGAGGAGATAACCACTACGTATACACTAGATTTCTCGATGAAGTTTGTGATATGTGAGGCAAAAAAGTGGTGTATGAATAAAGTTTGTAATATATTGGTGTATGGATTTGTATTGGTGATAGTGTACGTGTGTATTTGTTGATCTTTTAGATATCCCTGATTTTGTGTAGGCGTAGAAAAAAAAATTATCTTTTTTTTGTTTTCCTGCATTTTCTAGAGGTCCTTAACATTGATGATTGGGGATAAAGTTTTCAGCACTAATTAAGTGGTTTCTTAACAATAGATGATATGCATAAGGTCGAGAATGGATGACATAGATGTCGATGTATAATAAGGTACGTAGTGTCTAACAATTGATATTAATTGTTTAGAGTCAACGGTCGTTGGCAAAGTTTTTAACACGAAGTGGCTAAAGTAGATTCATTGACACTAGCTCTCATATTTGTTAGGTCAATCTCAATGGCCAACCATCAACCATCGATATTAGGCTTCCACCATTGAATGGACAAGAGATAATCTGGTGTTGATGACGCCGCCGTTTGGTCGTCATTTAAATATAAGGTAAATGGTTTCCCAAATCGATACTAAACCGGCCTAGTGTTGATGGAGATGACAACGACCTAGTGTTGATGGTTGGGCGTAACACTACCCTTATCGATAATTTTGATACTTTTGATAAAGGTGCTGGTTGCTAAGAAAAATGTTTCGTAATGATGAACATTGTTGATTTTTTTCATAAAAAAATTATCAAGGAACAACTCCAGGAGATCGACAAGGAAAATATATGCTGCCCCTTTATATCACTAAAATATATTTGTGGATGCTTTTTTTTAATATTTTCAAATGTGACAAATGTATATGTAAAGATAGGGTTTGCACCCTGCCTTATCTTTATGCAAGGCTTACAAGAATCACAATCAACAAGGGAAAACAATGTCTCTCTTAAGAAAAAATGATATACTACACGTTATAGCACCTAATAAATAAACATGCTATGCATGTATACTAACCTAATAATTTAGTTTTTTCATGCACGTCTGAGCGCAAGCACTAATATGGATAAACTAGCCCACAATGGAAGTAATTTAAACACATATGCATAAAAGAATATATATGGGCTGACTTTTTGCTTGTTAGTTTAGATCTTTTAAACGCTTCATTTGACTTCCTTTGTATCGAAAATATCAAAGCCAGGTTCACATTTTTGAAAAGCCACTATTAAAAGAAGTCAAAATATAGTTTCAATAGATAGTCAGATAATTTCATCACTACATAATACCTATTATTTGCAGGTAAATGAAACTGCACAAATAAATTTTTTTTTAAATAAACTTCTGCATTTTAGACCGTTGTGGTGGTCTTGTTTTTTTATAAAATAAACATCAACAATTAATATATATATATATATGACCTGATGCTAGTTATTAATTTGCAAGAAGCTATATATTAATCTGTACATGATGTCATATACTATTCCTTGCACGTACATAATATGAAAATTAAATAACCACGAAAATCCGAATCCCTCGTAGAGATCGATCGTGACAATGATTTCCACTCAAAAGCTAGAGCGCATGGAATATCGATCGTACAACATGTTACACGAACGAATATATGTACTGTATCACTATCAATATTGATCGGTCGGTGTCGCCGCATGTAGATCGATAAATCCAAAATCAGTCTGATTCCACAATAAGATTATTTTTTTAAAAAATAAGCAAAATAAATGAACTAAAAAATAAAAAATTGTTCCCCACACATGCATTACGAGATCGATCGATCTCTAGCTACCCTGCATCTCTATAGGAGTGCTCGCAATGTGGCACACAACAAGCCACGCCTTTTGTCTATGGCTCTAGCTAGATCTCGTCTATCCATTCGATCGATTGTGGTTTTTGGATCGAATCTATATATGGAGATAAAGCCACTGACGCATAGATGAAAAAAGATAAAGGAGTGAACAAATGCTTGCAAGTAGCTAGCTAGAGGCATCTGTCTCTTTTCTCTGTCTTGCAGCAGCTGGTCCTCAATATCACCATTACCTCACAGGGATGACTTATGAGTGTGTACAGTGCATGTGTGATGCCGCGATCCGAGATCGATCGATCGATCGCAATATGTATATAGATATATCCCATGCATGCATGTCCATCGCCTTTATATCGATATCCATCTATCACTCTATCATCTTATACATATATAGCTGCATATATATCCACGCGTCTCCAGCTAGCTCTAGCTTGGTTTATTGATTCCTACTAATTAATTTATCAAGCGACCAAAATCAACATTGATCTAGCTATAGCTAGCTATATGTGGCTGAAAACTATAGCTAGTAAATAATGCTTATGGGAAAACAAAAGAAGTTTTTAACAGAAAAATGACACATGTAAAGCATTTTCGCTATTGCTCTTTTGACATTTTTTATCTAACCAAATCTTGATTTGGCTATAATTTTATTAAATTTACATTAATTGTGACTAGAATGAGCATCTATCGCAGATTATCCTCCCCATATATCATATTAATTATATATATGATTAGTTAGTTAGTGGGCATATTAATTATTACCGCAAAAAAGATCGATCTTGCCTCCAGAAATCAAGAATATACTCTCCCTGTTTCAAAATATAAGGTGTGCATGAACTAAAAAAGTCAACGTCTATAAGTTTTGACTAATAATTAAGCTAAAAACATACTCCCTCTGTTCTTTTTATTTGACGCTTTTGACTTTTGGACACACCTTTCACCATTCGTCTTATTAAAAAACTTATGTAAATAATATTTATTTTTTATGATTTGTTTTATCATTAAAGGTACTTTAAACATGACTTATATTTTTGCATGTTTGAACTAAATTTTTGAATAAGACGAATGGTTAAAGGCGTGTTTAAAGTCAAAGGCGTCAAATAAAAAAGAACGGAGGTAGTATATGTTTAGTGTTATGTATGTGATATAGTTAAATTTGTATTTAAAATTCATATTACATTAATTTTATAGTTTTTTATGATACCTTGTGAAAGAAATTGAGATGGTCAAAGTTTGAAGTTGGAGACCATGTTAAAAAAATATACGTCTTTCGTTTCAAAACGGAGGAAGTATATATGTACACATTATTCAAAGATTCAGAATATATATAAATGTTACTTTTCATATTATAATATCTCTTTCTTACTTTTCATATTATAATATCTCTTTCTTGCTTTACTTTACTCGATACCTTTTGCCCATATATTAGAGTACTTTTTTCTTGCCTTGGTTCCTCTTGACTTTGGTAGAACCAATCAGCCGTGTTTCCAAAATTAGCATCTTCATTTATTAATTAGAGGCGTGAAATCCCCTTGGTCATGAGTGGAATTAAGAAAGAAGACTTAAATTTAAACGGTTAGAGTTCAAGAAACTCCTATTTTGTGCTTACTTAGCTAGGAGCTTTCGGCATCGACGTCGTACGTATGTGTGTGTACATGCGAGATCAAATGTTGAAATCTTTACAATATCTTTGTTTGGAAAATTCCAATCTGCAAATCAAGATATTGGCCTCTCTTGGTCTTGTGGAAGAATTGGTCAGTACTCCCTGCTAATTTAAAACTTTTTGGCTGATTTTTGTGGGATGGAATTATTTATTTGAAATTCACGATTTGGTACGTAGTTCGACATAGTTACCTACGTCTATGGGGATGTGACTACGGACGCTCCTTCCCAATCAGTACAAACACACCAGACCACCCAGGTCGGGGTCACAAGCCAACCACTGACCCCTACGTGTCCTGCGCTGCAGCTAGGTCATTATGACCGATTACACCAGGGATGTCTCCCTATTTATAGCGGAGACCAGGATACAAGACCGACCATGACACAACCCACCCTACCTATCACAACTCAGAGTACATATAGCCGATTCATACATGTATTTGACATAACCTCTAATTGTCGTCAGGGATCGGTTTATACGCTAATCTACTTGACCTCGATAACCTACCTGATCCGCTTGGTGGGTCATCGAGGGTGCACGGATGGGTCTGGTTCAATAATTGGAGGCCCACAAGCCCTAAGCCCAGCTCGGGGTCAAGTCTAGGGGTGCCACGTGCCCTGGAACTCTATCTACTCGCAACGTTCATTTGACAAGAAAGAGAACTGATGTGCTATGCAAGGTTTGGAGGAAGCTTTGCACGAAGACTCCAACATTCGGGTGAGGCTTCAACTGACTCACAAGGTGTAGACTCTAGGTGGGGCGTATCTTACATCATCTTAGCTCATCCCATACAATCTCATAGTGCTCCAAGGCTTGGCGATCTCCCCCTTGTGCATTAGGACGCACCCCTCATGTACACCATATTCATCATACTCAATCACTGCAGGAGTAGGACTTTTACCTCAACGGTGAGGAGCCTGAACTTAGGTACTCCCCACAACATGACGCAGTCCCCAAACGTAATGCCGATGAGGAAGGGAGTACGTCGACCCTTACAAACAACATAAGTACTAAACTAGGCTTGGAGACTACACCACTATTTTCGCGGCTCAGCGTTGTGTCTGCGACAATGCATAATTAAAGATAAGCAATGTATATTATAATGTGCGCCCAAATAGATAATCATTTGAGTATAGTTCTCTTTTTAACTAGGCCACATACAATAGTTAAGATTTAGGTGCTATCAATAATCTCATCGGTGTAGACTTCTAGAGAGCTGGAAAGACTTAACTTCTACAACCCATATTACACTCGATCATGTAAAAAATCCTAAGCAAAGCTTATAGAGAGCTGACTACACTCAAATATATGCCCTTGCGCACGCATGCATGCATTACACTTATTAGTAGTACACGTTATTCAGTTTCCCGTAATTACCATGCATGCATGTTGATCTGTGCATGGCGACAGATGACAACTTCACGAAGAAAACAATGTATATCACTATATAACTAATGCATGTCTCTGGTGGCAAGAAAATTGGAAGCCTGTAGTAAGATAACTAATAAAGATGTACTGATCGATCAACATGCATATGCAGATTTCATGGAAAGATTTCATCCTTCACAAGAGTCGCTACTATACCTAACTAGCGCTTGCAACAAAATGCATGTTTATATGTGCTATGTTGATATGTTTAATTAGGGTTACGTGGAATGGCATGGATGGCTCCAGCTGGCTTGCTTAACCCCTATCGACCATGACACTTGACGTACGATATATCCGCCCTGTTCAACGCAACAATATTGCAAATTTGTGCATACACAGCACGCACTCATGTCATTGCATGATTATTAACATTAACACCCAATACATTTATTTATCCATTAACTAGCTCGTGGAAAAAGGGTGAGTACACATGCATGCATATATATATATACATCGACGAAAGTTAGAACAAAAAAGGATTATTACATGCATACACCATATATATCAATATATGTATATATGCATGCGTCATATCTCTTGGTAAGACCTTATTATATATTGTCGAAACAGGATTGAAAAAACCTGTCTTGACATATATAGGACGTTAACTCGTACGTACGTACTGCGCTAGCTCGTGCTTCACACTCTTGGACTATACTGTATAATTTTTATTTTCTCGAAGTGGTATCAGAGCAAGGTCTCTCTCTTCCACGCGAACGCGGGGGCGGTCCGACGAGCGTCGGACGCGCCCCATCCGATGGCCAGCGCTGGCCCTCGGCAGCCCTAGAGCCAGAGGGCGCCGGCATTCTTGAGCATGGGGATGAGCTCGCCGCCGAGGTGGAGGGACATGACCCTGTTGGTCCCGCCGACGAGCTTCCCGGCGATGAAGACGGCGGGGACGGGCGGGCCGCGGCCGAGCAGCTTGAGCAGCGCCCTCTCCATCTCCTTGCCCCTGGGGTCCTGGTCCAGCTCGTACACCATCGCGTTCACGCCCAGGTCGGAGAAGAGCTGCGTCACCGTGGTGCACATGCAGCAGGAGCTCAGCGTGAACACCACCACCGCCCTCTCCGACGCCAGCTTCATCACGCGCTCCATTGCTATGCCAGCAGTCAGGTGATCTAGCTAGCTCGAGCTAGTAGTACTGTGTGTAGCTAGCAGCTAGCTGATCGTATGTGTGAGCTAGCGAGTGAGTGATCGAGTGAGGCTTGTGTGTGTGTGTGTGTTGACCTTGGATGGTTTGGTAGCGCAGGGGGTTGCGTGCCTTTTATAGATGCTGCTAGGGTTTCCTTAATTAACGGGTTTGGATCCAGCTCGATCGTAGCTGCAAGTGTGCTTCGAACATGCCAGTATGATCTAGCTAGCTGACCAGTGATCGATCCTACTAGTACGTACGTACACCCTAGCTTTACCAAAGTGTACTTTGGATGGATGTTTCTGGAAAAAAAATATATATACGCAAACGTGCCAAGGAATCTATGAGCTGCATATAAGCATGCTTGCCTGCTTGCTTAATTAGCTCGATTGATGGATCGATGAATCGATCGCTAGCTAGCTAGGACGAGAGGACCATACATATGTAACACACCGATCTTTGACTTCGATCGGCCAAAAATAAGATCGATCGATTCGAGGGCACGGTTTCGATCGGATCCAAAAGCAATCGCCCATTGGTTCGTCCAAAAAGTAGCTAGGTGTGCACGAGATCCGAGTTTGGATAATGCATCGCGCGAGCCGTCTTTTCAACAGGGCCCAAAGAATATTTTCTTGTGTTGACCTGCAGAGAATATTGGGATATATGTATATATCATGTATATATGCCCATAGGCCGCGTCTTTTTTCCCTTTTGTTTTTTTTTTGGGGGGAGGAGGGCCTACGATCGTAAGGCGAGAGATAGAGACTACCTTTTAATTAAGAGACTATGTGCAGGCGAGAGATAGAGATGCACCGTATTACGTATGTACCCATATTAAATTTTAAAGACAATGTTATAGCTAACCATTGAAGAGATTGTATATGCTATCTATAAAGTACAGGGAGTATGCTTATAACTAGTGATTGACCTCTAGACATTACAATATTATTAATTTCGAAAAGGCTACAGTGTGAACGTCCGCGCGAGCGCGTGCGCCGAACGCGCAGATGCTGCAGTGGGGGCATGCTGCAGGGGTGGGTCCCACAAGCATTTTTTAATTTTGGTGGCCATAAAATTTGACTAGGTGCTCTAATCCACCAACCGTTTGCAACACCGCATTCCCCGTATTTTTACGAACAAAACAAGATGTATGTTTGCTATATAAATTTTGATCGGGTTTTCTCAAGTTTCATTAGTAGATCATCAAGTTTCATCAATAAATTCTCAAGCTTCATCAGCAGGTTCTTAAGTTATTGAAACTTCAATGTTACATGGGTGAAACTTGGATTTCGCATACTGAAACTTGGATTTCATACTCGTTAAACTTGTCGAACTGTCAAGTTTCATCAGGTTTATTCCAAGTTTCATCAAGTTTCAACAGGTTTCATCCAAATTTCATCAGGTTACATCCAAGTTTCATCCAAATTTCATCAGGCTTCATCTGGAGCTCGTCTTCACCAATATGTGAGCCAAGGTTCATCAGCACACGGCCAAGTTTCACTAGTATACGTGTCAAGTTTCATAAGTGGGTTCTCCTAGCTAGGTTCAAATCAAAAAAAATTAAAAATTTAAAAAACATTTAAAATGGGTTGTCCTCGATTTTAGAAGATTTATAAAATTTATTCCATGTATTTTAAACACTGTTTGAATTTTATACAAAAATCAGAAGTTTAATTGAAAAATGATCAACTGCACATCTAGCCAACATGCGCGCGAACGGGGTGGCTGATCGGATGGTCGCCGCTGGTCCGGCGCGCGCGTCCGAACGGACGTTCGGACGCTGGCGCTCGCCTCTTAATTTAGTTAAGCTAAACATCTTAAATTGGGAGGTATCTTATATAACTACATTGATGCATGAGATGCATATATAGTTTCCCTAGTTTCAAATATTTTATGCGAGATCATTCACATTTAAATTAATTAGTCCCTTTGCTAGAGAAGTATGAGAACTTTTACACTGCTAACATATGCTCCGCGTCCGCGCTCACGTAGCATCATCTCTCCTATCTGTTCCATTGCATTTCTAGGTCGTTTCCATTTGTGCCACGTACCATTAACCATTTTATGCTAGTCTTGTTGTGATCGAGCTCATAAAGACAATTTTCCCCTGCTTTTTAGTGCACAAAATTGATAAACATCTTTAAAATTGTGGCATATCTATAAAATTATGAGAAAATCTATGGGTTCAAAAAAAAATATCTAACTCAATATTTGGAATAGTTTACTGTGATATTTAATATCTATAGTTTTTGGATGTGATGTATGGGTCGACTAGAAACATATGGTAGAGATCACCTTACAATTGCACATGAGGGAGCGAGCTAAAGGTTTTGTAGTGGCATACTAAAGACTGCCCCCCAAAAGTATAAGGAGATTTCATTTGTGATCATTTGTGATCTAAGGTTTTGTAGTGGCAAGAGGTCATTAACTTGTGATCCATATATGATGTATTTCTTTGACTCAAGGAATATGTATGATAACAACGGGAAGAAGACAGAATGGTTGTTTTACATTTTATCACCTTTGTTGATATTAGTGTGCCATATGTAAATTTGAGGTTCACTATTTTTTTTGTTTTGATGATTAATGACAAACTTTTTTTTAAAGAGGGCAGAAGAACTGCCGTCCTATTTTATTGAATAGCAGGAGAAAATAAAAAACAAAGCCCATGCAAGCACGGGGTACAACCACAGCGCTCCGCTGTAACTCTGGCGAAAGCCAGACATACCTCCGACCACCGCCGGGAACACCGCCTACAGAGGGAAAGAGGAATGCAGCACCGCTGCTGCCACCAAGGCCAAAGGCCGGACATGAGAGAGATACAAGGGAGGGAGAAGGGGAAACGCCACCAACACTCACACAACAATGAGTGACTCTAGGAGAAGTAGACATAGCGTAAAGCCAAAGCTCAAGACGGCGACTACGACGTCTCCAACAAGGTAGCGACGGGTATAATCAGCCGTCGTCGCAAAACCACTAGGGTTTTCACCCAGAGTAGGGAAGGTCCAGCAGGTGATGCCTCCAACGAGGAAACGACACCAAAGGTGATGCCAACACCAGCCTGAAAAGGTAGGGCTTTTGCCCAAGACCTACGCGCCCTACTAGCGCACAAGGCAAGGGCTGCCGATGGTTGATAGCACAAGAAGAACTGAGCCGCCGGCAGAAGACGCAGATCCGCAGAGCGTGCACGAACGCCGCCACCCGACGTGGAAGGCGCCGCCCATGCCACCAGACACCTCGGAGAAAGGGAGTGTCACGATGGCGGGGATGGGACCGAGCCAAGAGGCAAAGAACGGGGATGTCGCCGGAGAAGTCGCCAGCCAATGTCACTGGAGAGGGGCCACCACGCCTGTTGGCTTACGCGCGGGAAGCGAAGGAAGCCATACGTCGTGCCACCTCGATTCCTTACACCATTCGTTCATCTATTCCAAACACAACTAGACCTCTCAAATTGTAACTTGATTTTTCAAGTATTCTGCATAAATTTGCACTAGTAAAAACATTTCTCTGGAAATCAGTAAAAAACAAATAATTAATATCACTTGATCATGAGGTATTATACACTATCCTAAAGTATTTCCCGAAATTTCAATTCCTCCCCTCTATGAATTAGTATAGTAACAAGTTTATATTACAGCCCGAGCTATCAAAAAACCATTTTACTTCCCCTAACCAAATTTGTCTATGTAAAACCCAAATTCTCAATACCAGGTCATTTTTAGACCCTTGTTAGTTTATGCTGGTGGTTTTTTTATGTAACTTCTACTCCCTCTGTTTTACTATATTTGTCCATGGTCTCGGAAAAATATATTTCACAATGTTTATCCATTGAAAATGTCAAGAGTGTAGTTATTGTGATGTTTGCACTCTTTACCCCCAATTAAATGTTTAGCAAAAGAAAATTAGTTGTAACATGTTATTAAATAGGAGTATGATGGTCTTTGCACATAGTTTTTTCTTAAACTACTACTTCGTTGGTTAGTGCGTATGGTGTGTTATGGACAAACATAGTAAGACGGAGGGAGTAGTTAATTTGTCCAAATCACCAACACAACTACACAAGTGGCATAGTTCTAGCTAGAAATGATATAAATAGAAAATATAAAAATACTTTGGTGCATTAGGACCATGTCAAAAAACTAGAAGTTTACATATTTGAATCTAATGTTTTTTAAATTTCAATCTGAGTAAACTATAAATTAGTTAGCATATTTAAACATTTTCTGTGCATTTAAAAAATATTTTTCTTGTGATCGTTTTGTGCTAAAGTATTTGTGAATATTTCTATCGAGTATATAGAGTTGAAAATTACAATCTATGCCACATGTGTAGTTGACATCAAAAAAATCAGCTGTCACGTCTCCGATCTAAACTACCAAAGTTATAAAAACTCATCATTAATTGATCGATCATGCATGGATGGATAAATGTATTTAATATCCCGTTTTATAGTACGTTGAGGTGCAAAATGATTTTTTTTATGTTTAAAATGTGCAATGGATGTCGTATGTCGATTTCTTGTCAATTCCAAATGTACCTACCTAGCTACTAGCTAAGCAATTGAAAGCATGCGAGCACAGTTAAGATTCTGCAAAGATAGATAGAGCCAGGATATATATTTTTTAAAAAATAATAGATGAAATTTCCAGCGCCTCTGCACCAAGCCAGATCGCATATATAAATAGTTGTAGCTTAGTTCCATCCATGACATGCCTGACACGAGAATCATTCGATTAATTAATCTACCCAACAAATTAAATAAACAAGAATGAGAGAAAAGAATCTATCGATTTGCCCTTGTCGTTATCACAAGCATGTAAGGTCACCTGTGCAGTATGCAAATCACATGCGTCGGTCGGATCGAGTTGATCCATCGATCTCTATCTCACACGGTAATCAGAATAAATTTGATCACATAATCTCTTTTTGCTCCGACGCGTCAATTAGAACAGCATTACTTATAATAGGACTCCCTGTTGCTGGATAGATATATCATGAACAGTTTCGTCATGTTTTGACAAATGCCAGAAGAATTGGAGTATTTGGAGAACGTACTACTGATGAGGACATCACCTACATGGACAAGATCAACACTCCTGCTGCTACATTTATGTCTACTATGATGGATCCTTCAGCATGGCTTCATCGACCACCATCTTGGCCCGGTCGGATGCGCAACGCACAAGCTCGACGTGTTAATATTGCATCGTCACCGCCAGCAGTTCGGCCTCCACCTTGGCCGCCTCCCCAAGCTCAAGATGAATTTAAAAAGGAGCTACTGGTTTCTTCTAGAAGCTTCCATGGAGCCAACTAGCTAGTTAATCTGTCAAGTTGTGTATAAAACATGCAGATTATGTAGCCAAGTTGAGGAGTTTATTCACCATGAGATCAAACCAATTTATTTGAACATGTCGATTAATGCACAGAAATAAATACAGCATATATAAAAAGACACGCACAACATGGTAGAAAAGAAATTAAAGCATATGCGGTAGAAAAGCTACTCACATAGATCATCAAGCCAAAGAATCAATAATCAGATCATGACATATACGTACACCCCCTTCAGGATGGATTATTGATATATGCATACAGATATGGATGCACAATCTTTCATACATACATGCACTAGAAAACTGAAACTGTAAATATTCAATGGTGCTACAATGTTGAAGCCATCTGCATTTGCATTGGTGAAGAAGCTCATGCATTCTCTAGCTAGCTATCCTGTCAAGGACCACACAGACACAGTGCCTGCCTGCCTTGGACTGAAAAACACCACGATTCCTTGTTCTCTTCTTCTTAATGAAATGACAGTGCGTATGACCCGTTTGTTTTAAAAAACATAACCGATTCTGTGCTGCTAGCTACCCCAGGCACTATCTATCTGTACGGAAAAGGCATTGGCGACGACAAGGAGCGGGTCGAGAACAGTGACACGGAATACCCATACGGTACGGCCAATACATCGTCATACGACACAAGGAACCGATTCCGACCAGCTGATCTGAGCTGAGCTGGTTGATTGCTGAGGAACCAGGGATCAGTCCCCTCAGGTTCAGAATAGCATCCACATGGCTCTCACCGATCACTCACTCACACTGTCACACACACCTTCTTTGTTCCTCTTCCCCTCTGCCTTATCTGTGCCATGGAATCTGTCCAACTTGCCTGCCTTTTCTCTGCAGATTTAGCTGCTCTTGCTTTGTGAACCACATCATCATCGGCCTGACCTTATCAGATATGAGGCGTTGCGACGATGCAATGCTGCTTTTCGATATACTCGACTGAACTCTGCATGCGTAGAGAACTCTGATGATGAGAGGTGAGAGCTAAAGCAAAGAAGGTTAGAGCAAAAGAGATGCTGTGTGCTGTGGCACAGTTGCTAGCTACCAGCACTCATGTTGCAGGCATCTGCATGCAGAAAGTCAGATATTATCTGATCTTTTCTCTCTCTTCATATTTTTAATGCATGACGCAAACAAGCAGCACAAGCACATAAGATCAACGGATGTTTGGATAGCTAGAGATATACTTATCCTCTATATCTGTCTTGATATATAGTTCTCACCTGGGAAAATAATGTTAGAGAAAGAAAAGGCTAGTTTTTTTTTTTTGAGCAAAGGGGGAAAAGGCTAGTGTTGTGTAGAGCAATCTCCATTGCTCCAGAATCTTGTGATTCATTTTGGTGTTTGATCAACTCTTGACTCCTCACATTCTCAAGGGGTAGCCTTGGGCCCTTGGCTCCTGCAAGAAGAATGTGTAGTTAGCTCTTCGGATCAAATCTTGCTGTACCACATTGCAAAAGCAGAAAAATTCTCAAGTTAGCATTTGTGACAGAAAGCGAAGCTTTATTCATCAACCAATTCAAGCCACTTCATTTTCTACAATTGTAGTTCAAATTGCCACAGATGCAGCTACTACTTTTGAATCAGATTTTCATTTCTGGCGTTTTCACTTTTTCTGAAGTAGAACTGAAGACGCGTGAGAGTACATTTCAATGCTGTGCTCAGGATTCTTTAACATGTGCATCACAATTCACAAGACCTAACATGCATTGTTGCTATATATGCCTCAAAGTCCATGATGTGCCGGCACCTAAGAGGAACTTATGCTTTGGTCTGCACCATGCCATTTGTGCAAGTGGGTGACCTAGCTAAGTTAGTTTGTTGATATGCATGAAAACATGAGCATGAACCTCCATACCTGAAACCAAAACCAGATATGTTTAGCAGTTTCAGATCCTACCACACCACATTCTATCCATTTTTAAGGGTTTAAATCCCAATTTCTAACATGGCAGCTAGCAGTTGATGCCTATGGTGACTCTGTCCAGCCAACTAGATGTGCCTATGGCTCTATGCCTCTATCATCCTTTCATCTCACCTTCAGAGAATCCTCTTTTGATGTGCTGTACTAATTTGGCCTCTTCTGTCTTCCTTTCTCCCTTTCAAGGCGCACGATGTTTTCGGCGAAAGAGGCATGCTGTTTCCATAGCCACATTTTTGTTCAGAGAAGGATCGCATTGCGCCTCTCAATCTTGAAATGCATAGCTGACGCGAAAGCCTGTGCCAGCAAGGATAAGGTGAAAGCTACAGAGAATATGGAAGAAATATCTATGTAACAGTGCTTACAAATTGAAAACCAGAAGCATCTAAATCTTTCAAATCCTTGAAGCCATTAGAGTGAGCATGAAGCCTCCGCATACGATTTGTACTTGAGCAAAAGGGCCCAAACTCATAGAGCTGGAGCTGATACTGTTAGATATGATCTCGGTGGCTAACCACCAAGTCCGAGTCTTTAGGGCTAACTGCCCACAATTAGCGCCCTGATCGGGGGCGCCCTAACTAACTTTGGTGCGGCCCCTGCTGCACAGTGTCTTATAAGAATGGATAGGTTGTTAGTCACGGATTAGCAGCTAATCGCGATTAACTCACCCTAACCACCTCTAGGCCCAACCGATCTGGGAGTGCGCGGAAGCAGTGGGAAGGCCAACACTGTTCATTGTTTCTGCCACTGATGCCGACCAAAAAGAAACAGCCACCTCTACTCTGCATCAGCTCATCGTCAAGCTGGCTTCTACAGCCTACTTGCTAAACCCGATGGTGAGCTCAAGCAATCGTAAGAACCCTAAGAGCATGAGCAGGAGGCACCCTGTCAGCGGCTGGCATCAGCGAAGGCAGGGCGCGCGGGAAAATTTTTTGAACTGGCAAGACTGCAGGGCGCTGGAGTGCAAGGCAGGGCATTAATTTACACAAGGCAGGGCGCTGATGCAGGGGACTTTAGCTCCCCTGCTGGGGATGCTCTAAATTCTCTCTGTTTATGTGTTGTTCATTTTCTTGGGCTAAAGATCCTGTTTAAGTCTTCCGTATTATGTTTAAAGATCTAACATTTGGTATCAGAGCAGTACTTAGCCCTAATTGAACCCTAATTGTGTATTAAGTGCTTGATTAAGCCATCGGCTTACCGTTTTGCCTTTCGGATTAATGTATTAATACTTGTTCAGAGATTAGAAGGAGACCCCAATTAGTTTTAGTTTCGGGCTAAGGCAATTAGCCTAATTAGAATGATGTGTTAGTCCTGATTGTTCAGGATTAGCATTTAATCCTTTTCGGTTAATGCGCAAACTTCCCATGGCTTTGGGGTCACGAACATCCTTTTCGGTTAATGCAGATTAAGAACCCAAGTAAATTCCCCAAATTTAAGATAAACCCTAAAGGCTCGGGTTAAGGTCATTTAGCCAAATCCGTGGCAAAATTAAGTGAAATTGGGGGGAGAAGATTAAGAAAAGGGACAGATTAGATGAATCACGTTTTTCCCCAACTCCCCCCCCCCCCCCCCCCCCCGGGGGGGTGGGGGGGGAAAAATAAGTGAAATTGGGGTTCGCGCGGCGTACCTTACGGATTGGGCCACCGGTGGGGCTCCTTGACCTCGCCGGAAAGCCGTAGTCGCCATCGCCGCCGTGCCCTCCGCTTGCGCCCTCCGTTTGGATCCTCCGCCCCGTTGCCGCCTCGCGCAGCGCCGGAGCGCGGCACGCGCTCGCCGGCGAGACCCTCCGCCGCGCCGCCCCTCCGTCGCCGTCTCAGTCGCCGCCTCTCACTCTCCGATTTTTCCGGATGGCTAGGGTTTTTTCAGCCGTCCGATTCGATCGAACCGCTTGGAGCCGCCCCGACGTTGCACCCTTGCACTGGCTTGAGTTGGGCCGCGGCGCATGAGCTCAGCTGTGGGCGAAGGGGCTTTTTCGTTGGGCCGGCATCACGCGGACGCACGCGACTTTTGCCTCGGTTTTCTGCACCGAGCCGCTGGGCTGTTACTGTATTTTCAAGGCCGCACTATTATGAACAGTGAAATTTATTTAAGCTCCAGTGCAACAAGTTATGTTTAATGTTTATGAACTATGTTTTGCACTGTTCTATATTAATGTTTTTGCCCAATAATTATGCATTAGCTTTCCTAAATGCACGATAAGAATGGCACGATTTTATGGAATACGGTTTTTATGCTATGTCTCCAATTAAAATTAGAGAATCTTGATTGACTCACAATTATAATTTCGATCGAGATTGATTAGTTGTGTGTTATTTCCTGTAATTATTGCTCCTTTTCATTTTCTGCCCAACAGTGATACGAATTAGAGCAGTAATTTTAATGATACGATTTTATGTTATCCTCTAAATGTGCTATTTTAGAGGGGGCAATTCATTAAGATTAAGTTATGTAATTTTCAAGTGCATTAATAATGCTTCCCGTATTTTTAATGCACTGTTTTGATGATAATGGTTGCCCAAATAATGATGTGTTATTTTTATTAATGTTTTAGTGCACAAAATTTCATTAATTATGATTAAGGAGTTTCTAATTTTTTTTTAAAATATTAATATTTAGCGTTGTTTTATGATTTTGTGCACTAATTTAATGACATTGATTGTCCAAAATAATGTACATTAATGTAAAATGTGATGTTGTTTACTTAATCATGGTTATTTATGTTAATTCTTGACAACTACTCCCTCCGTCCCAATATATAGGGCGCATACGTTTTTTTTAGTTGTCCCATAATATAAGGCGTATTTCCATTATTTCCTTGGAAAAGACGAGCAATTAACTCATAGTTAAGCTATTCACACTATAAAGTGCATGTTTTTGCTAGCTTTAGCTATTAAAGCTATTAATTAAGTGCATGGGAAGAAGATGCATGCTTCGAGTAACGAGATAATTAAAGATGATTTACTCTCTTAAACACCATTTCTTGGTCTTGATGAAAATTTTTATACGCCCCATATTTTGGGACGGAGGGAGTACTATTTATAAGTCAGTTAATTAGTTTATTTGTTGTCATGAATATTTTGATGACTATGATTAATTATTGATGATTTACTGAATTTATTATTTATGGTTTACTTAAGTTGAATTTATTATTTATGGTTTACTTAAATTAATTCAGTAAATCTATGCACTGCTATTTAGATAGCGTTATTACTTCCACTGCATTATGTTGTCTCTAATTGAAATGGAACCAATGGGAAATTTTAATTAGAAATTTAATGAAGTTTTCTTGGGATTTTTTACTGGTTCATGATTATATACTGACCAACGTTGTTTATATTCATGAGTCATCCCATGAGATTATTTAATGCTGCTTTGACTACTAAAGTCGATTATGTCCTTACTAAATCTGCTGGTGCTAACTCACTTCATTTTAATAGATGGGCAAGGTTGTTGTTCCGACGAATAACTCTCTTATAAAGTTCATTATAACCAACGAGAAGTTTAGTTTGGGACTTACCTGTTTAAGTTAGTGGATATTGTTGATTTTGGCGGTTCATGACTATAATCTAGCCAAGACTGTTTATGATTATGAGCTGTTAAAATTTAAACTTCTGCTATTATTAGAATTGTTTTTTATGTTTCTTGTTGTGATCTGGCCAACGCTGTTTACGACAATGGGTCATTAAAATTCAATTTCAACTCATGTGATATTTACTTAAGCTATATTACTTTTCGTTAACGCCCAGCGGTGATGCGAATTGGAATATGACACTTAGTCTTCTAATGTTCAAAGCAGTATTTTTCTAATATTCTCTTCTATTAAGTAAATGTGATGTTACCGATAAGATGAAGGGTAGCAGTGATGAGACTTTTGTCAAAATTGTGGCACTCTCGTTTTGGCCACATTTCGAAGGGGAGAATAGTGCATCTCATTTAAGGAAGAGATCTCCACCCATTAGTTTTATGAATGAGATTGTTTTATGACTCTGATTAATGGAGCATTTGTTAAAGACAGCATGTCAAAAACAAGTTTACAAAGATGTCACACAGATTACAAAAAATTATGGCTAGTTTTTGTGACATCGTTTGATGGTATGATTTCCCCTTTACGTCCACTAGCGTTCCCAAAAGAACAAAGTGGTATCGATTTTATTGTCCATATCCGTATAGCATTTCAAATTTCAAAGAATAATGAAATCAGTGGGAGCTCTGTTTTAGTAGGAGCTCTGGATCAGTGGGAGCTGAGAGACCAAGAAAGTATATTTTAAGGAGACGTGGGATTATGTTTTCTTCCCTGGCATCCCAAGAAATTACTCTTCTTGTGTCTCAGGTTGTTGCACCTACCGTCGCTAACACTGCAGTGGCACTTCTCACCTACCGTTGATAACACTGCAGTGGCACTTCTGACCGTGGACTCGTTAATGTTGCTAATGATAATGTCCCTAATGTTGAGTCTCAGCAGCATCCTATAAGGACTAATGAATAAAGTTTTCTTTAAGAATTGTGTCATTTATGGCTCATAAATTTTTATGTTCTTTCGATGAAATGGACAATAGAATATGCCTTAAGATTAAGGGGAGTCAATACAGCATTTTAGCCTCGTTTTGACCAAGGTTCCAGAAATCGGTAATCGCTAGCCGGTGTGTGGCCTAGGGGCTAAGGATTAATTGGTTAGTCGGGGATTAATCGGAATTAATTGGTGGCCATTAATCGGTAGTCTAGAGTACATTATTCTTATAAATCTACACATGTTGACAAAAAAGATGAGACATTCATCTATTTTAATTGAATAATTGTACTATTGTAGTATTTCAAACGCAAGGGTCATAATGCATTCATACAAGTATACAACCTGAAATAGTACATGCGTCACAAGTTCGCAATAAACACCGACATAGCACATCAATACGACATAGCACATCACGGCTCATGGCGGCGGCGACGCACGGCCTCACGGCGGCACGGCGGCGGCGACGCACGGCCTCAAGGGGAAAAAAACGAGGTAGATAGATCGCAGAGGCGCGGGAGATGCATACCTCGAGCTCAAGGAGGAGGAGGCAGCCTGGAGAGGACGGCGGCGGTCCGCGAAGGCAGCCAGCGGCGGCGGCGGCGGCCGTCGGCTTGGCGGGGGTAGCAGTGGAGACACCCTGCTCCCTCAAGCCCTAGGTGACATACATCGTCAACCAGGAGAAGGATCAAGATTGAAGGCGTATGGACCATGCCAATGTTGTTTGTCTGGTGCTACTGGCAAGTAGCAGAGCAGCCACGTATGTAGCGGCGCCGGCCGGCAGAGTTGCGAGGCGGTACCGGTGGAAGATCACGGCCGCCCATCCTAGGACGAACGGTTGGGATTTAACCATGGATTTAATCAGGCCGGCAATGTGCCGGGCCGGCCATCCATCGACGGTGGCGAGAGGCAGCTGGCCTTGCCCATCTTTCATCAACATGTGCACATACAGGCCAGACGTACAAGCAATATCAAGCATATACAGATGAACATCACAGCTCTCACAACTTGATGCAATGCCATGGTATTACTGATTCATGGGCAGTTCACCACAGAGCACACGACAAACAACCCAGGGAGGTCATTCATAGAGCAGCATTTTCCATGGTTTACAATGTCATGTCACAACTCAGTTCCTGAATTACAAGTTGCTGGATTTCATCCACAGTGCATAAAGTCACAGCTGTCATAGATCGAGATGAACATCTTGATAATGGCAATGTTGTTCATCTGCCGGAGTTCTGACAGACGAAGATTCAAGAATTGAATTGAATCTTGACAAAATGGCAGGGCAGCCTTGATCCAGACCAAATGTATACCAACACGGGGTATTCTCTATATGTTGTTCTCAGAAGAATCTGATGTGGATGGAGAGATGCTGCCTGATGAATCTGTTGGGCGTGACGTCGACCGAGTGTTGTATGACTGGCAATGGCTGCACTTGTGGCCAACCACATGGAAGTTCACTTCTGATACTTTATTGCAGTCATTGCAAAGCACCCAAACCTGCAAATTGTAGCACAAAGAACAACCCCTTGTTAGCCTAAATACACGTAATATTTGTTTGCACGACAAGTCGACAATGATCTCCTGGTCTTTTCAAAGGTCGGCTCAAATGGATCAGAACTGCAATATAATGGAGCTTACTCTCTTGGGGTGCTTATTTCTTTCAAAGCACTACTTTTTGTGAATTAAGTAGGCAGAAGGAAAAAAGGTTTCGAGGTGGACAAAAGTAGAGTCAGTGAACGTAATTTAAAACTACAGAATTTTTTAAGGCGCAGTAGAACTATCTCAGGCAGTTCATTTAATCTGATCCAACTTTTTTTAAAGCGAACTATCTGATCCAACTGACTAGTGATATCTTAACACTATGGCATAAGTTGTATAGTGTAGAATATATAGCGATGCAATGGGCGAGGTTTGCTGGCTAGTGCACTAGCATAACCCAGTTTTGGCATTTGAGGCTCTATGAGATGAACTGCATAGTTCAGTCAGAAGAAAATACCTTATACCGGTATATAGGAGGCATGATTGTTGCTTCGATCTGCAAACAAGCAGAACATCTGTTATGCAAGCAAGTACTAAAACAAGTCTGAAATATTAAGAGTTGTCCATAGCATCAGTGCAATAGTGCATCACAAAGTCAGTGTCAGAATATTATGTATCCTTGTGAACTACCTCTAATATAATTTAGCCCATCTCATCTCCAATGGAATGCTTTTGGACAGAAACAAATTTGTTTTGCTCTGATAAGGTTTCCAATTTATTTCTACACAGCAGTGTGCTTTACAAGCACACATCCTTCTAGTTAGAGGTCATTACTAAGCTTATTTGACCATGCCACTTTACATATTGTAATATGTAGAGAAGAAACCTGATACCTCTCGATCCATCATATCCCAGTGTTCTGTCATGTCAAGAGCTGTTCTGAAGCATATTGGACAAGTGTATCTGTAGCATCAAAAGCTAATAACTTGATAACATAGATGCGACCACGGCACCAACTCAGAGATGTTTTTAAAGATTGAATGACTGAACACAGAAATATCTCCAAATTACAGACAGTTGGAGGGACTTACTTTCCATGGTCCACCATCTCAGAAAAACATTCCATGTGCATCGTGTGTCCACAGTCAAGGACTCTTGTTCCTTGTAAAGAATCGAATAGATACTGCACAGGAAGTACCCATTTTAACAATTTAAGTTCCAGAAGAAAAAGAGTGCATGCTAATTATGTTACCTCATAACAGATTGGGCAATTCTGTCTCATTGAGTTTTCCACACACTGATGGTTATCACGCAGTTGAACAGACAAACAAGACCCTATTTATTGCAGAAAAAAAAAAGATTTCATGCTGATATAGATAAGCCTTAGCAGAAAATATTCAAGTCCTCCAGATTAATGATCTGCAGGTTTAAGTAATTGAAAAGGTTATCTGTGAATCACTTTCTTCATTGCTAAAATTTCTATGATCTTAAGCCCTTATCATTAGATGATTAAGCCAATGATCTTGTTAATTATATCTGATGCAATATATAAACTAATGTCACTTAACAAACTCCACAAGCTTATTACGGCATGAATAATTAGTTAGAAAAAAATTAGCTTCCAGTCTGTTGTTTTACAATATTTTTATTTTACAATAACAGTGAGGTGTAAGTAGAAACAAATATAACAAGACAAATAACAACTTCAGAAAAAAAGTAACTTCACTGCATCATGTGAATTACTTGCAACATTTAACTAAGCTAGAATAATCAAATTGGGCCAGGCATAGCATACCACACTTTACGCAGTGGAAATAGTTGTCCCTGCCACCAACCCTGGTTAAATTGAGTAGATGCAGGGTTAGCACATCTTTTAACAAGGTATTGGTGAAAGATATTATTTCGTGCTCACCTGCATATGCCGCAATCATAGCAATGGTACTGCCCTTTCTCTGTCTGAAGTAAAATACAAATGCATCAGTTGACGAAAATCCTATGATACAAAACAAATATGACTTGGCCACAGAAAATGAATGTAAAACCTACATCATCGTCATAAAACTTGCATATGTCACAGAAGTATTCTCCCATATTGACTCCACAGTTTATGCAAACTTGTGACACCTGAAAAACAAAACAAAGTCACAGTTTAAGCATAATGACATAGATATGTGATGAGTACTGAATAAATTTTTAATCGCAATGAAATCATACTGGTTGTTCAGTATCGCATAGTAGACAAACTACCTGCAGGAAAGATGGAAGTCAGTATTGCATTATTTCTGAACCTGCCAAAATGCATTGACTTTAGAAACAAGATATGTTGTGAGGTGTACTTTTTCAACATCCTGACGAGATATGGTGTGCCGGTCACCTGAAGCCTACAATGATGAAAAGGCCATAAAAACTAATTAAATTCAATAGAAGGAATTAGTATAGCATTCCCCATTACTCTATTAGATGATCTTTTACATACAATCGACATTCGATAGTTCATATTTCGCAAGAAAAAAAAAAACTTCATCATGTGCCCTTCTTCTCAAATGGTTTTGAAGTATGAAGTTCCAACAAGGAATTGCAGATATACATTATTGATCTATTTAAATGATTGTTTGATCTTGTTTCTCTGTATTTATTTTGCCAACACCCTAGTGCCCTACAATTCACATTTATCCGCCGTTGAAAATGTACACACCAACGTGCTATGCAGTATGCACATGCTTTTCAATCAAACAAGCTGATTGAAAGCATCAACGAAATCAAGATAAAGAACTAACAAAATCGATAGTGAGGAACTAATTGGAAAGCATCAAGCTGATCGAAAGCGTCAACAAGATGAAGAACCCGACTTGTCAGTTTGCCATGAAAGACACTTGGATGAGGGCACTCTTTTGGATTTAGCGCCCCATCCAAACAGACAAGAACTAACCCTATCTGTACCCTTTATTATCTTTCGCTTGCTAGAAACAAAATTGGGTACTAGCTCACTAGCTAATCGTTCAGCATCCCAAAAGAAAAGCCTACATGGCGCTCGCAGCAACCATGGTCTACATGGATGAGCAAGGAACCGCACGACGACGGCGAGCAAGGCAAAGCAACACAGCCGTACCGTGGCCTCGTTGTGGCAATGGCGGCAGGGGAACACCTCGTTGCAGCAGGGCGCCACGATCTTGCACCTCCGCCGGTAATGATCGCACCTGCAGAACAGCAAAAAGCGTGGGCAGGCACGATCGCCCCCATCAATCCGAGGAATCCGAAGCGGGAAGCAACCCATCCTCCCACCCACCCCCAAGAACTCACGCAACAAGGAGCCGCGACGAGATTAGCACAATAGCACCCCGAAACACCACGAGCAGATCGCCCAGTACGCACGTGGCACCGAGCAATCTGCCCCGCGCCGAGGGGAAGGAAGCAAGAGACGGCATGAGCTCAGGCGGGGGAGGAGGAGGAGGAGGACGGCGCTGGTGGGCTCACCCGTGCTCCATCTTGCCCACGTCCCGGAGCGCGGCGACGCCCCCGTCGCCGGCGAGCTCGTCGTCGTCGTCGTCGTCACCGGGGAAGCGCTCTCCTCCCATCCCCGGCGGCGGCGGCGGCGGCGGCGGCGGCGAGAGGGGGCGGGGCGGGGTCCGCGGGGAGGGAGGAGGGGAAGGGGAGCGGGAGGCGGCAGGGGCGTGATAAAGAGGAAACGGAGGGGCCTCCGCATAAAATGGCGCGAAAGGAGGGGCCTGGTTTTTCTCGCTTCTCTATTCAACTATTGGTCCGTAACTGGAGACGGCGTTGCAAAGTCGGGGGCCGGGCCCACTGCCTTGATTGCTGTAACTGACCCATGTGCAATCTCATACGGAGTACTAAAATATTCCATGTCAATGTTATCTCATAATTCTCCTAAAAAAAGCTATCTCATAAAGAAATTTGCACGTATTTATATTATTATGTGAAGCATTCTGATTTTTTTTTCTAAACAATAATTAAGTGCTCTCTTAGCCAATCAGAAGAGCCATAAAAAATGTGAAATGACATGGTTAAGGTTAGCTTGACATGCCTAATTTTGTTTTATACCCCTACTTTTTTAGGTATTTTGTAGCTCAATTCAAAGGCGCATCTTACGACAGTTATAGCTAAATAGCTACATGAACCATATGGAGCAACTGTGCTAATTCAGTAATCCGTACAAAATATCAAGGAAAATTCCTTGTGACACACAGAACTAGTGGCAATTGGCATCGATGTTTTTCTGTTTACAAAAGAATATCCTTCTATAAGATCACATATCAAAAACTTATGGCCAAAAGAAAAACGTTTACACAACTTCACATTTTTTCATAAGAAGATATACCCTAATTTCATTGGTAAGAAAATAGATTCGAAAGTCGCACACAAAGCATTGTAAGATTCCTATAAAATTGAAAAATGGCTTGCCGCATCCTTGTGACACCGTGTATGCACAAGCACAACAGTAAAAGAGTCAAAGTAGAAACATGACATTAGATAGAACAAATTGCCACCACTAGACACTGGTCCACTATGCAAGAGCTATCTAAAAATTCATAATCTTACAACACCCAAGCAGATCATCCCTCGTACAACTCCATATGCTCAACACCTTCTACTAAAAATAGTATAAAAAACCAAGATCTTTTTGTGTATGTGTACAGTGTTTGCACTAGTAAGCACAACTTATGAATTCTATGCAAATTCTAAGTCACGTCAATTCCTAGAGAGAGAGAGAAAGAGTACGGTGCAGCTTATCCACCATTCTTCTCAACCATTGTTCTCAAACCTACTTCTATCGTCATGCCTTTGAGGACATCCTTGGCAACCTACAACTCTACGAACATTGTCCCAAAGACAAATCTAACCTTGCACCAGAAGAACATTGTCTAGGAGGCTCCTCCTCGGTAGTGCGGTCGCCCACGACCATCGCTGCCGTGTGGCGCGACCATGTTGGCGCCCGGAGGAGCCTCTCCGCTGGTCGCTTGGCTTAGCCCGACTTCGACGTTGTAGGCATGGACGGTGTGGCGGCTCCCCTGGGCGTCGGCGTGGTTGCATGTGCCACCATCGCCCTAGATCTTGTCATCACCGCCACTAAAGAGTCCATTGCGCCCTTTCTGTAGCACGTTGTCAGAGAAGGAGGATGCCAAGGGCACGAAAGGGCAAGGCCATAGGCCAAAGGCACAAGGTGGAGCAGGTCGATCGAAGGCAGAGGTGGAGGGACCTAGAGACGGATGCTAGGTTTCTAGGGGCCGGGGTGGTGTTAAAAGAGAGAGAACGTGCGAGGAGAGATGGAGAAAAATCTCCATGAGTCGGAAGGAGGTGTTGGCTTTCCCGAGAATATTGCATGGAACTGGCCCAAAAAATCCGTCATATGGGCTTCCAAATGCACCGTCGAGTGCCCTAGGAAAATCCTTCCTTACGGGTAGTTGTCCAGGAACGGGCCAGGATCTATGTCGAGATATGGGCTTTTAAACAGGTCCTAAGAATTGTTCTTTAAATCATTTTTAAGTGCAATTAAACTAATACAACATTGTGGCATATTTGTTTTTTTATTTAGTTGCCCAGCAGTCACTTATCCTTAGAAAATAAGATGATAAAATAAACCTAGATCACCTATACCATTACGAAGGATTTAGAGGATATACTAGCTCAAAATACAATCCCATAGCGAGTGAATCCGGTATCACCCTCTCATCGCCCTCCCCCGTCTTCTTCCCGTTGCGGATAAGCGCCACTTATGGCTTGTGATGTTGACGTTGACGGGGAAGGTGTGTATGTGGCATGGGCCGCACGCAGCACGGCATTGTCATGGCGGACGGCACGCCAGCGTAGGCGCATCCATCGCCCTCATCTTCCTCAGTCTTGCGTTCTCCTCTCTTTTCTTTTTTTTTTTCTGAAGATGATGATTTTTTTTCTGAAGATGATGTGTGTTTTAGTTATTCTTTCCAACTTCCGCTATTATATTTGTTGGTGACGAGATGAGATTCATGTGCTTGCACTTGCACTTTTCCATCGCTTCTCTGCTAGTCCAGCCCTCTCCCTCTCCCTCTGCTTTTTGCAGCGTCTCGTTGCTTTCCCATTTGACACTCATACTACGGATTTGAAGTCAGCGAAATTCGCATGAAGGGATTTATGAAACGGGTGCTGATTGTGACTGGTATGCAATGACAGCACTCATACTGATAGTGATAGAGCCCATGCAATGTATGGCAATGGTATTCGGTGATTTAACAAAGACGGAACAGCGAAGAATGGCTCGCAAACCTAACCTTCATTGGAAACGAGGTGCAGGAAGCTTCATCTTTTTACCAACTTCTGTCGTCAGCTTGAAACAACCTTCACTCTACGCCACCTAAAAATTGAGCTATATATGAACAAACTAAAAAAATTAATGGTGTATATTGTACAAAATAAGGTCCAACATGGGAATTGTGTATACACTGTTGCAAGACCACAAGCAAAAAAAATCAGAAGTCAATTCTCCACAAATATATTTTCGCAGCGGTGTCTTCTCACTGGCTGAAGATTGCCAGGCCTCGATGAAGGGCATTCGCAGATTCCATGAGCAAGGTCCAAGCTACGTATTTGCCGGTGGGTCAGTTTGTGGAGCAGCCTGAGCTGGAGCGGCAGTGGTTTGAGCATCATTGGTTACATCTGGCTCTGGTCCATCAACTGCGGGTCCATTCTCAGTGGATGCCGTCCCAGAACTTTCAATCGACTGTTTCCTTTCAATGCCTCCTGACTGCCTTCGCTCGATGCTGCCTGACTGCCTTCGCTCGATGCTGCCCGACTGCCTTCTTTCGATGTTAATCCCAGAACTGTTAGACCTTGAAGGTACAGTCAATAGCTGGCTGACGGCATCAAATGTACTCCGACACTCCGTGATCAAAGCAGCTCCGTCGGGGTAGCATCGGCCAAAACAGGCAGCGCAATAAGGATATGCAACCTGAGATGAAAATTTTAGATGAGGGCACCTATAAAGAGAGAGATCACTGGATGTAACTTAAGATTTTGATAGGCTTGAGGACTTCGCACATTCAATTTTTTCCCAGAGGTAAAATGTTTTTTTAAATCACTTTCAAAAGTAATGCTAAAGAAGCTCAACCAACCTCAATAAATGCCTGGCAAAGTGAGAGAAAAAGAGCGGACTCATTTCCACGCAGCATCCGCATGGCATTATATCTAACTAGGGAGTCAGAAACTGCTTGTAACCCCTTCACCACCTCCTGAGCAAGGACATGCTTCAAGCTCAATGGTGCACAAGGTCTTAGCTCATTCATTGCCGTTGAAACACCTATATTACAAGACAAGCACCATTAGAGTCAAGAGTCAACAGGTGATGAATAGAAGTGAATTTTTCAGAGTGAGATCAACAAAACTTACCATTAACAAACACTGCAAGAGGTTGATGCTCCATCAAAACTGAAGGCGGAGTCAGGTCACCAGAAGTCTCATCCACAATTCCATTTGCTACAAAGCCGACAGATGGCATTGGAACCCAAGAATGTGAATCCAAAACAACCTAGCATTGTAGAAGGTACTCAGTGTTATTATGATACTAACGTAAAACTTAGCGCAGACATAGTCTAGGGAATCACTAATACGATTCAAAAGAGTGAACCCCAACAAATAGCATGTATATTGGAGCTTGAAATCTAAATTCATTTCATATTCATCAAGACAAACAAAATAGCATATCCACATCAATAAAGCTTGTACACAATTTGCAATACCTGAAAATTATCAACTGCCACACTCATATTCTTTGAGAACAAATTTAAAACCGCACTGCAAAAGGCAGATAACCTCAGCAATAGTAAACGTATTTTCCTAAATAATGAAAGGGCATAATTAGATACTAATTACCTCTCAAATATTGGTGGCAGCAGTCCACGGAAATCCAGTCCAACCAAGCCAAGACCCATTGCACAATACTGCAAGATGGATAAGTGATAAACATTTCCAGTAAGATTTGAATGTGATGACAATTGTGTGCAAGAATTATTACTCAGATTCAAAAGAAGGCGCTTACCATGCACTGGTCGAGAATGTTCGACAGAGACCCACCTTCTGTTATATTTGGCAACATAACTTGAAGGGTGGTGAGGTGATTGCTAACTTGGTGCATAGCCCAGCTGAAAAGCAATCCACCATCATAGTTATCCTCATTTCCGGATTTATCATTGTTGAATATCGCTCGATATTGATTGACAACATCAAATAGATGGATCCTGTGGCAAGCCACCATTCCTTTGAGATACTCATACACATTCCTTTGGTCCAGATCATCAATAATCCCAGAAAGCCAAGCTTCCCTGCACCTCAAGAACTTGAAATTGTACCATAGTTAGGTGACCAAGATGCTCAAATTGTATCATCAATAGATTTTGACTCTGTTATAAGATAGAAAGCAGCCACATATCATAACTAGAATTTCTATGTAATTAATTAATAAAACTCTTGAAAACTGCTAAGAAAAAACCTACACGGAAACATGTTAATAAAAAAAATAAACAATTATCTGCTGAAACAGAATCATTATCCAAATTACATGCAAAGTTCATCATACCTGTAAACGCAATTCTGATTCACTGAACACTCCAATACGGCGCAAATGTGCAACAATACGGAGACATTCAGGTAACTGTAGAGAATGAGATGTCTTGAACTTAGTTAACAGAGTAAACAAATTAAACAAGAGACAAAATGAAAATATTGTGCATAACAATAAAACCATGTAAATATAAAAACATAATGTGTATAACGTCACTTTGCATTGTACAATCAAGGCTAAATTCAAATATGAAAATGGAGCTAGACAGCTAGTAATTAATGAATTTTAGTAAACATACCTGAATATTTGATCGGAGTTTCTGCAGAAGCTGTGAAATTAGTGATTGTATTGTCTTCTTGACTTCAGCAGCTAATCCTTGGATAACAGGTAAACTGTAATTGAAATAGTAAATGCTTAAAATAATAGCCAATGGAAGGGGCCACAACAAGTATTTTGTTACATGACTTACTCGGGGTGCAATTTTGAGATTTTACTAACAAAAGCTTCTAGATCAAGTGCCTCATCATAGTTCCCATTTCGTATGCATCTGCAAGTAGTAGTTTGTTAATTGCTATGTAAGATTCATCAAAATACATATCACATCGAGACCTAAAACTCTAATCTATACAAATCAAACAAGAACTAAGTAACAAAACAACAACATCAAGACAACTCAAATATGAAGTAAAGGTCCTTGGGAAATGCTAAGAAAATTGTCACATACGTGTCCATAAGTTGTGGGATTTCAAGAAGGTCAAGCAGGGTGCTATGGTTGGTTAGTAACGTCTGATTGAGCTTCCTCTCTTCCAAAATTTGTTGCGCTGACTCAACAAACTCGTTGCAACCAGATGTTAATTTTGGTACCTCCTCTATCTACAATAAGTGAATAGATAATATGATCAAAACATTTACATGACATGCTTCTGACACCACACTGGAGGATGCAAAAGCTACATAACAAGGAAGATGTAATTAAGTTCACGGTCCACTCTTGATACTTGTCAGTGGAATGAACAGCAGTTAAACAATTTCAAGTATAAGTCAGGAAAGTTGTTTCAGCAATTAAACATATCATTATGGTTTTCAGAATTTGAAGCATAACATCCAGTAAATCCATTTGTGAACTGCAATGTAGAAATTTCCAATATCTTTTATGCAGTGCATATGAACATAATTTTTGTTTATATAACTAGCACTGAGATCATTAACATGAGAAGCACGCAAGTGGCAAACAATTTGAGGAAGATTTGCATATATGGCTTAAATGAGTCAGTAAGATTTTTAATTAATGCAGTAAACTAAAGTAATGACAAGATGGATGTGATACATTTCCATGCAGTTCTAAAAATGCAGCAAGCTACATGAAATGTTAGGAATAGTCAATTATAAAATAGAAAAATCACTGGCATCAATAGGTGAGATCCACATGTACCAACAATCGGTCTTCAAAGACTTTAAAATATAAATTTAACAGGCTGGAAAAATATATTATATACTGTTGTTGATGCCCAACACTACAAGTACAATGTAACAAAAGAGATTTATCAGTTCCCCACAGGCTGACAATGAAAATAATTTTTCAAATGCTCCTGAGAAATGAATCTGTGGGGCTTATGACATTTGATTTTAGTATGGACCAACTAGCTGAACAGCACAATATCGACCATGCAGTGGTGTCACGGCTTCAGTTATCCTTGGTGTAACAGTATTAATCTTCACACATTGAGATACCTCGTATCTCTGAGCAATTCAACCATCCATGGCAATTCACACGGTGAATCAACTGTTGGCTAAATTCTGGAAGCTGGAATATCGTTAAAAAGAAGGAATACAGCTTGGATGCCAGTAAGAAATAAGGCCCTGTTTGGAATGGAAGCATGGATTTTCAAAACCATGGTTTTACAATACCATGGCTTGCCAATTGTTTTATCATGAATACCATGGTTTTACCAAACTCCATTGAAACCATGGTATTCCTTGGAACTACCAACTGTTTGGCTGCATAGTTTTTTACCAAAGCATTGGCCAAGGCTAAAGAAAGAGAAGTAAAAACTTTAGCTCAGGATGGCGTTTTTAGTACTCCAAAAATACCACAGTTTTCAAAACAGAGTTTTTTAAGGGGTAACCAAACAGCTCATGGTATTCTCAGAAACCATGGTATTGCCTCGATACTATGAAAATACTTTGTTTCCAAACAGGCCCTAAACATGCTTATCCAGTTGGCTGGTCAGGGCACTGAGTTGAAGTACAACCCTCACTAAATAAAAACACTATATACAACTGGGCATCGCTCCAAATAAAAGGCTAGCACATGGAAAGTTTCACAGGTTGTAAGGGAATTTATGAAATATGAACTTTCCTTAAATTAGGAGAATTGGGACTCCGACGTGGAGCCTTTGATCTCATGACTAATGAGCAAAATCCATATCCATATTCCTGGGAAGTTAACATTGCCAGCATCCCTGCAGAAACTAGCAGCTCAAATGACCCTAGAGAAGTTAGCAATGTTAGCATCCCAAGTTAATGACATAATGTTTGTGATTGATTCCCATACCAATTGGGCAGTCAAGATCATAAGTTTGCATAATCCTATTTTAAGGTCGTTCCAGCCTGATAAAGCACCCATAAATCCATCAAATGGCAGTGACTTGCCCCATGTATTTCGCATTCGTCAGCACATTAAATGTCGTGAACGATATCCAGAACTGGTGTTGACTCAAAACTAACATGAGATAAAGAATTAACCAGGGCAGGCCTTGGATCGTCTGAACAAGCTTCGCAAAATGCAAAAACAGACATACACCTTAATATTCCTAAGAACCATCACCATGAAAAATATCTACCAGCTAGCAGATAAATGAAGGTGGTATGAGTTGCACGTCAAGTCGTAGCATTCACTCATCCGATCACTCCGCCACACAATGTCCACACGACAGACCGGGATCTAGTTAGCACTCCAGATATAGCGGTAATTGAGAAGCTGTGGCGCAGATGGGCGCAACAAAAAGAGCTGCCCAGAGCTGAGATCGGCTGCATTACCAGTGCCTCGAGGTGCTTGTCGAACCCCTCGAGCTGCCCGCGCACGAAGGAGAGCGCCTCGGAGGCGGCGATGAAGGCGGCGTAGTTCTCCACGGCCACCTCCTGCATCTGCCGCCGCACCCGCTCCGCGTCCACCCGCAGCAGCTCCGGCTCCTGCGCCACCGCACCACGAGATCACCACCACCACGACCGATCAACCAGGGCAAGTACTCTGGAGGGGGCCTGGCGCCGCGTACCTTGTGGAGGCGCTCGATGGAGAAGGAGAGGAGCTCGGAGACGTAGGGCTGGTAGGCGGGTCCGGCGAGCGGGAGCACCGCGGAGCCGGCCATGTCGGCGGAGGGCTCCGGCGAGGGGCGGTGGCCGGCGTCGAGGAGGTCCATGGCGAGGGAAGCGAGATCTGGAGGGAAGTGCCGGAGTTGGAGGATCTTAGCGGTCGTGCCCTCCGGGGTTTTGATTTATTGAATTTGGACCAATCAAGGGTCTGATCCAAAATGATACTCCCTCATCTACGAAATAGCTACGAAATAGCGATCGTTTCAAACTTATATTTAAGTCAAAGTTTTAAAACTTTATCCATAAAAAATTTTAAAATTAATTTAGATTGAAAACATAAAAAATCCAAAAAGACTATTATTTCATAATGAAGGGAGTATTGTGATTGTTGTCCTATTATTAAAATAACCCTTTCGTCTAATGATATAGGACACCTTAATTTCTCAAACACAAAACATTTATGCCATTTTCTAACCTCCCTCCCCCAATTTATCCATTCCCCATTATTTCGTCAATGAAATGACTAAAGTGCCCTAGTTTCCTCTCTTATGACTCGAGCCCGTCCCGTCAACCTTATTCCCAAACTTCTTCTTCCTTGTTCCTTCCTCCCTCCCCCATTCATCTTTTTCACTCCATCATCCCCGATGACCATGTGCCTACGCCCACCTTTGTCGTTCTTCGTACCGTTCGTCATTCATCTCTCTCCGCTTTCTTTGTTATTTCTATATATATCGTTGCTATATATATTCTTAGTTCACTTTACTCGTGTCTATGCTCGTGCCTAGTATTGTGTGTGTTTAAATCCATGTCTGATAAAAAAAAATGAATACAAACATGGTATGACCTATATTCAATTTCGTCCATACACCAAGCGCCATTAGCCTAGAGAGAAAATGGTAAAACACCATTTTTTAGTATGTACGTAGCACCCAAATGTTTGTGAGTTGATATGAAAAGCAAGACAATGGCAAGGCATAATAAAAACAACAATGGTCTATTAAATTCATAAAAAAAAACTCATGTTTGTGGCTTGTGCATATTTATAGATGGATTCAATGAATCTTTAATTTTTCTTCATATTCACTTTAGTTAGAAAGTAGCAATCCGATTTATGTTTGTTTCCGTTAGGGTTTAATGTGGTACGTAGATGTATTACTAGATAGATATGATTTGAAGTTTATAGGGAAATTATATGTGTGTACCGCATCAAAGTTCCATCAAATTCAGAATATCTTTCATTCGTCTTTGGATTGGATTGGTTTGTGGATCGAATCGTTTTCGCAAGGGTTTGAGCCATGAGCGCAAGCACAAAAATTAATGGATGAACCAGTGGCCAAAATTTAAAGGAAAAAATATCGATTTGGTCCCTCAACTATACCCGTCGGACCACTTTAGTTCCTGAACAGCAATACTGAACTTATCAGGTCTTTGAACTCTCAAAACCGGACTTGGCTAGTCCTTTAATCTGTCAAAATGGTGGTTTTGAGTTTTTCACTTACGTGGCTGCTGATGTGGCGGATTTCTTTTGCGTGGACGTTATTTGGGCTGCCACATCATAGCCGCAGCCATGTATGCCAGATCTGCCACGTAGGTTTTTTGCATTTTCTGCCACGATGCTATTTTCTGCAAATAGTTTTTGCATTTTCAAATGCAAATAGTTGTGTTTAATCCATAAATAGTTTTTGCATTTTCTGCCACGATGCTATCAAGTAAAGATACACATGCATCTTCCAGCAGATCCAGTACCTACAAAAATTGCCTGATGAGATTACTACATGATGTACAACATATATCATTTTCATGCTTATTTCTTATCTTACTAAGGTAGCAGGGGGCAATCTTTCCAAGTAAGCCGCACATGGCCTTTGACACGGTATTGGGTGTCAGGCCATCCGGTTGCACCTTAGGCAAAAATAAGAATGCTCTTTCTCCGGAAACAAATCCCTAGCAATATTAGAAGAAAAAAAAAGTGCACTTAATATGAGAAAAATGAGCCTAAAAAAGGTGCACTTAATTTGAGAAATGTTCAAATCACATTGACAACTACAGCTTGATTCAAAAAATGAGTAAATAATAGTGACAAAGGAAGTAGCTAACCAAATAGATGGGATAGATTTGTTTTCAGGAGAATGGATGAAAACCAGCACAATAGCCTTTATAATGACGTGTACCTATGACCAAACATTATTAAAGCAGTTTCATGTATACTTGCAAGTCATTGCTTTATTTTTCTAGAAAAATCATGCATTTTTTTTGTTAAAAGTTGGAAGGAAATGGAGAATGACTAAAAGAGCTTAACTTTAAAGGGGTTTATAACCTCAATTTACCCAAGCAAAAATACAAGAGCTCAGTTTCTCTAGTATTCAAGGAGTGCGATGGCGGTTCCCGCTTGATATTTTTTTTTAGGGGTGTACAATCAGGCTCATATGTGACTGGAGAGTAAATTTGCACAATCTGTTTCGAAAAAAACAATTTTCCTAAAACATTTTCTCGCAAGCTCTATCAAACACCATATCTAAGAAAGTGCGCTCAACTCAAAATCCAACACCTTGAGAGTGCCGCTGGCCTCAAGCAGAAGATTTTCAGACTGAAAATGAATACTTACCATCAGATTAGTCACTTCTTGCAAGATGCCATACACAGCATATCAGTAAGTGCCACAAAGGCCACTCGCCTTCAGATCACGGTGATAGACGCCTCTGCTATGAAAGTAATCGACAGCGTTGATCAACTACTGGAAATACTTTGTTGCATCATCCTCCTTTCAGCCTTCCACACGAGGCCTAGACCGAGAAGAACTGCATCAAATTAATCGCATGGCACAGTAGAAAGAGTGATTCAGACGTCTGATTGTAAGACCATCCACTCACAATTTTGTCAAAAAGTTCACCATCGGAGACAAGCTCCATCGTATATCTTTGTCTTGCTGGCCATCACCTTCAGAAGTACACACGGGCATTCAGTGGACATGATCTGTTTCTACTCTGCTTTCATTCATTCATAGTTTCAAGTTGCGCAAACACAAGTATGATTCATCGGTCTCAATTCACGAGCAACACAGCAATAAGATAAACCAATATCTCTGCTGAGAGAAAGAAATGAATCAGATCATGAACACGAAGACGGAGAAGAAATGGAAATGGAAGAACACAAGGAGGGACGGGGTACCTGCACGATCATCTTCTGGTGGAGCACCTTCTCCTTGTCGAGGTTCTTGATGTCGACATTCTCGGCAAAATTGATTATTTGCCCTAAAGTTGGTATGCCTCTGATTATTTGCTCAAAGTTGGTGTGCCCCTGATTATTTGCTCAAAGCTGGTGTGACCCTGATTATTTGCCCTACTTGCACCTAGCTGTGACTATTTTCTTTCCAGGGGCTTCTTTACAAAATACACAAACCTCGCCATCTCCCCTCCTGCCGGTGCCTGGTCGCTTCTTGATTTGACGCAGGGCAGATCGCTAGCTCTCTGGGGCTTTGTGTTATTTTTTTTCTTGAGAGTTGTTGAGGTAGTTCCTGTTCTTTCGCCGACTTGTTGAGGGTTGTCGAGGCATGGCTTTGACGAACGGAGCTGACGGCGCGGCGCTGTTCAGTGAGGAGGAGCTGCGGGAGGTGAGCGTGGTGCGCCGAGGCGAGGACTTCGTGGAGGTGACTTGCAGATGCACCAGCCACCGCTACAGCGACGCCGTCGGTCGCCTCCTCGTCTACGCGTCCGGCGACCTGGAGATAAGCTGCGAGTGCACGCCTGGCTGTCGCGAAGGTCCGTGCCGCCCACCATATAATACACCACGTTGCTTGCTTGTCTCCTTGCTCTTGATTTCATGTCCGCGCGCCGATGCACGGATGGCGGGAGGAGGGATGGAGAGGTTTGTGCATTTTGTAAAGAAGCCACTGGAAAGAAGATAGTCACAGCTAGGTGCAAGTGGGGCAAATAATCAGAGGTACACCAATTTTGAGCAAATAATCAAAGACACACCAACTTTGGGGCAAACAATCAATTTTGCCGACATTCTCACCGGTTTCAGGTTTAGAAGACACACATACACACATGCGCGTGCGCACACACACACACACAGGCTTACCCGGGGAGAGGGAGAGAGGGGAGCGGCAGGGAGCAGAGAGGGGGCGCTGGAGGCTGCAGGGGCCGCCTCGGCGGCGGAGGCTCGATGTGGCGGCACGGGGGCCGGTACAGAGAGAGAGGATCTTACCCGTAGAAGGTGCCGACTGGCGATCGGCGACGACCCACGACCCGATGCGGCAGCGGCGACAGGCGGCTCGATGTGGCGGCGGCAGAGAGACCGAGGGGCGCGGTGGGGGGAGGGAGAGTGGCGCGGTTAGGGACGGCTCGGTGGCGGCCCTGCCCGAGGAGGAAAGGGGAGACGGCTCGGCAGCGACTCGAGGGAGGGAGAGCTGCGGCGTCGGCGTGGTGGGAATGGATGTTAGGGTAGGGCGGCAGCGGATCCAGCCCTGCTCGGTTCTGGGCGGCGGGTGGGGGAGAGGGAGGAGGCGGCCGGCGCGGGTGGGGGAGAAGGAGGGAGGGAGACGGCATGGGTGAGGAAGAGGGAGGGGGTGCGGCGGCGGGGGAGGGAGATGGAGGGGGCGGCAGCGCGGGTGGGGGAGAGGGAGGAGGCGGCCGGCGGATGAGGAAGATGGAGGGGGCGGCCAAATGGTAATGGGATTGTGGGCTCGTGGCTGGGGGCGGCAGGTGGTTTCGCCAAGTAGATCGGATAGAGCAGAGAAGGCATTGCGAGATGGATGGTTTAGATCTCAAGTTGACACTACCACTACCGGCGCCACCACCACCATAAGATACTTTAAAGAGAGAGAGATTAAACGTTGGACGCACCTAGAGAATAGAGTACATAAATGTTCTTTGTTGTGCGAAAACTAAAGAGATGGACAACGCAAACATTTGATCATAAAATTTAAAAACAGACATTGCTACAGTTAGTTCAAAAATGTTGCAGTTTTTGACCTGAAAAGGTTATGTTTCCGTGGATAGAAAAATTCTAGAGTAACGTTTATTAATGGTCAGAACCAAATGTCGAAAACCCAAAATATTTTTGAGTGGACAAAACCAAATGTTTTCTTTTCTACCGGTTATCAGAAAAGAATTTATATCCACTCGCACCACTATTTTTTATTCTGATTATATATCCTTGTTCCTTCCACTATTTTTTTTCCTATTTATCTCGTATCCCTCCCTTTAGTTCCAGTTTGATTTTTTTATAGTTAAAAAATTGAGAACCTCTAAAAAATAAAAACGCTAAAATATATTTAGATACTTTTTGTAAGTTTAAGTTCTAATAAACCAGATACCATGAATAGTAGTTTAAAACAGCAGACAATTCAAATTCAATCCAATCAGCCTGACGTTTAGGAAATTTATGAATTTTGTATTGGTTGGGGCGCGCCAGGCCTGGGCTGTAGTGCAACGCCCAGGCGACGCTCGAGGGCCCCAGTGGCAAGCCACTGTGGTGGACCCTCCCCCACAAAAAATAAATTTAATATCGAAGTGGGCGCATGGCCCACGTATCAGATATTAAACTGATAAGAACAGATACTACACTTGATCTTAGCCAAAAGGCCGAGAAAGGTATGCTTTGGAACGGAGCCCTGCCCCCTCCTTTTATTGCTCGGTCGACCGGCCTCGCGCCCTCGAACAAGCGAGGTGGTACTAATTCGAACGCAGCGCCTGCACAGCTGCGCTGCGCTGCGCCACGCTGCGCCGCGGCCCGCGGATCCCATGTTCTGCTTGGGCTCTCGAACTTCTTACGGCCCAATAAGACCGCCCAGTGTCTGGGCCTCAAAAAGTTCAAGTCGCAGCTCCGCGCGTGGAAGAAGAATAGGATGACACGGCCCAGCTGCGAAGGACCAAGGCCGAGGTCGACAGAAACGGGAGGCCCATAAGCAGCAAAAGGGAAAAGGGAAAAAATCTTGGAAGCATTCATACTCAGGATTTGTGCAAGTTTTTTTCTTTGTATTTTCAAAATACCTGTCACAAAATTGCTGATCTTGATTAGGTCGGAGCTAGGGGGGTTTAGTTGATAACCGAAGGTATTCAATCCGTTTGTATCGTATGCGAATATAATGATTATCCGGTCGATCATATGATTGCTTTCTTATAATTTCACTTTTAGTTCTGTTACTTATTGTTTAAGTTGTGGGAATTAGGTAATAGGAGGATGGACATATGTATGTGTAATGTGTGGCTCGAGAATTTTTAAAACCATATTTATTTTTTGGCTGCGGGTGATGTTTTTCATAGACGATTAGGTGTTGTGCTAGTTTCTTAAAAAAAACTTCCCAACCACAGCTGTTGCTCAAACTAGACCTGTGCACCGGACTGTGCCGGTCTTGAAAACCCCCGCTCCCACCAGACCAGGCCCAAGCCCATCTCGGCCCATACAATCGGGCTTCAAAACCCGGCCCCAAGTCCAGCACAACTATAATTTAGACATTTTTATTTCAGCATTGAATAAAGTTTAGTTTTACCGTAGCAAAAATCGAGAGTCCTCAAAAAGTGGTTTAATAGTTCTAAAAAACAATTGCAAAATGGTTTTACAATTTTGAGAAGAACCACTAAAATTCATGAAAAAATCATTACAAATTACTACAACACGTAGTTTATATTAAAATAACAAAATTTGCTATAGTAAACCTTAAGCTGAAACAAACAAGACCTTAATTTGTGTTTTCGTTGGGCCTAGGCCCGGCCGGCCCGACAAACGGACGGGCCGGGCGCTGGAGCGTGCTGCCCAGGTGACGCCTCTATGTAGTCTGCGTCTGCCTCGCATCGCATGTCGCCAATTCCTCCCAGCCCTCGCCTCATCCACGACGCCGCCAGACCGCCGCCTCTGTCCGCCTCGCCTCTTCGTTGGCGCCGCCTCGCCGCCGTGCGTTGCCTCGTTGGCGCTGCCCTCGCCGCCGTGCGTTGCCTCGCCTCTGGTACCGCAGCCTCACCTCCTCCTCTGGATCCCAGATCCAGTGCCGCCTCTCTCTCTCTCTCGTTTGGTTTTCCCCCTGTCGTGTGATCTCGAATTTGATCCGAATTCGACGGAATAGTTTGTGCGGGAGCCTGGGAAGCTGCCCCCCCTGCCCGGGCGGTGGATCCGCCGCTGCTAAGATGTAAGTAGGCAGTCAGTCGTCGATATATCTTCTTGTCCTGTTCAATTGCCTCTATTCAATGTCTTTTTTTTTTTATGCTAGTGCTTATGAGCATGCCAATTTTTTTAGATGGATCTCAAGGACAGCCTCTCCAAATTTAAGCAGCAGCAGGAGAGGTGCCAGTCATCTTTGGCCAGCATAGCTGCAAGCCAAGCTTCGACCTCAAAGCCAAAGCACAGGGCCCAACCGATCAACGCTCCATCTGCTCCAGCAAGGCCACCACAACCTATTAAGTTTTCAAATGATACAGAAAGACTGCAGCATATTAATTCGGTTAGGAAATCTCCTGTTGGAGCACAGATCAAACTTGTCATCGAATTGCTTTACAAGGTACTTCTTGCTAAGCTACAACCTCATTTTTTTAAAAAACTTTTCATGTTAGTCTAGGTTGGCAACTGCAAAACCCCTGTCTGGCCTTGCAAAGTGCTTGATTGATCCTGCAGATACATTCTAAGTAAAAAGTTTGCTGATTGAGGTTGTACGACGGGAACTGTTTTTGTGCTAGTTTAGTGGGTCTTTCAGTTGATTAAGCCCTAGGTTGATAATGTCTTCTTATACTGTGTTCATCCCATGCAAAAAAACATTGATATCTGGCAAAAGATGCAATCATCAATCATGTATTGGCCATGGTTATTACGTTGTATTAGCTTATTAGGCAATCACAGCGCTTTGTCCACTTGTCAACTGGGTTGTTTGCCTAATCGTTGCTTGGTTGATACAAGGCGAACATAAGGGTGTGTGCTAAACAACAAATCCAGCCTTTGTGGACTGTTCAGCTGGATGAGTGCTGTTAGTAGAAATAGGCATCTCAAATCAATGAAACACGATTGCTAAAATAGTACAACCTGATTTGTACTCTTGTTTCCTTTCTGCACTTCGGCAATCTCTATCTTAACTGTACAAATTACCAACATATTCCTTTAGGATAACATATTGAGCATTCTGTGATACCTTTATAGAATGCAATGCCGCATCTTGTTCGTTTTTAATTGATATCTCTGTTTCTTTTGATTTTGCAGACAAGACAGGCTTTTACTGCAGAGCAAATAAATGAAGCAACTTATGTTGATATCCATGGTAATAAGGCTGTCTTTGACAGCCTGAGGAATAACCTTAAAGTAAATTATGATGGGAGGCGTTTCTCTTATAAGGTAAAATAGTTGGTACTTGCGAGTTTTATTTTCAATACTTGGAATTGTTATATCCGTCATCATTTTGCAGTAAAAATTATCCAACGATTAGTCCTTCCTACCTGAAATGGCTCTCATTCTTTGTTCTATGTAACCTTAGCTGATTTTGTTTTTTTTTAATGTCCATTTTACTTCCATGGCTAGCTATTAAGGTATCTTCATTTTGAATTGGCCTGTTTACCTGCCTTGCCATCAGTTCAGTGAACTGCCCATTCTTATCATATGGCGGTTGGACTATCAACCGCCGGTGCGTCAAATTAAACGTTCTATGGTAAATAAATTTGGAATTTATGATGAAATATCTATTTGATTTGTTTGTTTGAGAGTGAAAATGAGATAGTGATAATCATGAATACTGGAAGTAACTTCAACATACTTAATTTCTGTAGTATTGTCCTCTTGTATGAAGTTGAATATATTTGAAGGTCTCATGTGTGATGTGTTATTTCACTAATGGCATGTGCAGTCCAAGCATGATCTGAAGGGAAAGGAACAATTACTCGTTTTGATAAAGAAATACCCAGAGGGTCTTGCAGTCGTGGAAGTGAAGGATGCATATCCAACTGTATTGGAAGACTTGCAGGTGCCTTAATTATCCTGGTTTGATGCTTTAATATGTTGTATTGGATACCATGTTTTAGTTACACTTTTCTGCATGGCACACCCAACTATTGATTTGTTTTAGCAAAAACTATTGTCATGTGGGCATATATTTTATAGCTTAGCATAGAGTTAATTATGTTCTGTCTGTGTTATAATGCATTCCTTCTAAATTTCTGTAGAAGCATCCATATTTGTTGTTCAGCCCAATAATGCTGAGTACTTCTCTTTATTCTTTATTTTTGTTCCCTGTACTTTTGAAGTACCACAATGAGCGGAATTATTGGTCACTCATGCCTGGATTGATGTGCACATCTGTTGTTTTAGCATTGATAACTGGGTGAATTTTCAATGGCATATCATTTTTAAAATGTAGTTATGGTCAAGGAAGTTTGAGGTAATATATTTCGTTGTCACCACCATGGATACATGAGAATGATCCATCTATGTAGGACATTCCCAAGCGATTTACCTACCGTGGTTAAATAGAACGAATGCTAACGCTCGGGTTCGAGCCAGCCATGCCTGCTCTATGGCCACAACGGTGTTTGTAAATAACTAACATACTTGAGCAACAGTGTTTGTAAATAGCTAACATACTTGAGCTTCATTTAATCTGATAACCCATGTATCATGTATGACCTGTTCAGGTTGGTATTGCATGGTCTTAATGAGCTTCTATATGCAAGTGGTCTTATGTTTTGATAAGCAGGTATAATGCCCATTAAATTATTAGAACCATGAGTATGACCAAACTAAACGATGTGTACACTGTAATCTATCATCCATGTGTATTGCCCTTTCAGTCTATATATGGTCAATGATGGGTAAGTAATGCTGCCCTGTAGGCTCTGAAGGCAGCAGGTGAAGTGTGGTTGTTATCAAACATGGACTCCCAGGAGGACATTGTGTACCCTAATGATCCAAGAGCGAAGCTAAAAGTCGACGACGACTTAAAGGTGCTGTTCCGAGAGATTGAGCTACCACGTGACATGGTGGATATTGAGAAGGAGCTTCAGAAGAACGGTATGAAGCCCATGACCAACACCGCCAAACGGAGAGCAGCCGCCCAGATCAACGGGGTGCCACCCAAGCCGAAGCCCAAGAAGAAGCAGCGCGAGATCACCCGCCGGACCAAGCTCACCAACGCCCATCTGCCCGAGCTGTTCCAGAACCTCAACCCTTGATTGCACTATGATTATTTGTCTGCAATTCAGACGTATCTCTATATTGACTATTGTTATCTGCGAGGCTGCAGCCTTTGTACGAAGTATGTATGTAAGCTCGAGAAGCTTGGTCCGAGACTGTTAAGCTGAGACGCCCTGGTGTGTATGTAACATAAACATTTTCATAAGAGCTAATTAAGCCTGAACCGAGCAATGACGCAATGCATTTGTTTCGTTTCTTGAAACAAGAGTGCTGCTATCTTCGCTTAGCTGGCACATACAACCCTGCTTGTGGTAATTGTTCATTAATTTTTTGACGGCCACATCGAAGCTTTTAAGAATTGGACGAAAACACACTGTTTTCTTGAAGTCTAGGTTTTTAGGTAACCTCAACCATTAAACCATCAGACCAGAAGATTCCAACCGAACAATAACTAGGAAGTAACTCTTAGAAAAATATACAAAAAATATAGAAGTATTTGATAGTCTAAACGTGTTGCTATATTTATATTAATTAAAATTTAATTATACAACCATAAATTCATATTTTACAAGCCAAACACTTTGCCATAACTATATTTTTGAAAATCTTATTATTTTTTCTTAAGAATCCCAAATCTAATTTTTAGCATTTTTTTCTCTCTTCAAACCGCCTAACAAAACTCGTAACTTTTGTGGTCAAAGTTTATAGTTGGATTTAAATCCGTAGAAAACAAAGACGTAGGCAGATATGTTTGTGTTCAAAAGTGCCAAAAACATGATTTTTAATAACAAAAGGAAGAAGTCCACATTGCCTCCCTCTACTATTGAAAAAGTTCACTTTTCCTCCCTCTGTGTTAAATAGGTGAGATCTGGCCGTCCAATCTTGCATCGAACGGCCATAAATGAGTTGAGGGAGGAAAAACGAACTTCTGCAACAGTAGAGGGAGGTAAATTAGACTTTTTCCATAACAAAATGAACATGATTTAGTTTGGGCCTTTTCGTCGGACTATGGGTAATGGGCTCATCATCCCTGGTGGGCTCATGGGCAAGCGGCAAGTCGGCAACTCTTCATCCTCCTTGGATAGCTCATGGTCATGGATAGCTCAGTACCCAACGCCTAGGGTTTCGCTGTTCTTGCACGCCACACGGGACGCGCGGCGCCTCCGCCATGAAGCGCCCACCACCACGCAGCGACGCGGAGGCAGGCGGGAGCGGCGGCGGAGGGGGGCGCGAGAAGGGGACGGGCAAGGGGAGGTGGGGCGGGAGGAGGCGGAACGAGCAGCGCCTGGGCGGCGGCGGCGGGCTCTCCCTCGCCGCCTTCGCCAACGCCAAGTCCAGGAGCACCGGCTACAACCCTGCGCTTATCAGTGAGTACTAGGCCTGCAGCCCCGTGCCCTTTACGCGGGATTTTGCGTCCAAACTTTTCCTTTTGGTCGAATTATGAGGTAGAATTATCTCCCTTCTTGGACCAAAGAACTAGGTTTTCTTGCCCAGATGTTTGAGGATACCATATGGGATCATTTGGTGCGCGTATTAGCGGATTGTTAACTCCTGCGTTTGTTCATGGCGTAATGTATCCCTCGGTTAACTCGTGGATGGACAACTGTGCTAGTGTGCTTAGCTTATGAGTAAATCTTATTGCCTTAGGGCTTTGTTCTACTTCAATTTGTTCCCTGAAATTGGCATAAACCTAGGTTTCAACCCTGTTTACCCTTGATGCTTTGATTAAAACCTCAGTGGCATGGTGAATAAATAACCACGTTGTGCTCGGGCCCTCGGGGGGGAGGTTAGTTCAGTCTAATAGGAATTGTATTCTTCATACTGAGATTAATGGATAATCATCTATATTTTTCACACAGGTTCTTTTTTGTTTTGTTACAATTTTGCCTTTCAGTTATGATTTCATCCAACTGAGTGGCTGTTTTCAGTTGTGCGAATAAAGACTAATTAGTTCCCATATAAGTCTCATGGTGTGTGTGATCCAGTTTCATGTTTACATATCAAATCCAATTTAATTGAAATTATCCCATGCTACCTTTTGCCTTTAGAAAAAAGGTGCAATTTCCATCTGTTTCAGCAATTGCTTTTTGGTTCAAGAATAGTTTAGCAGGGAAAATCTACATGAGTGGAGTTTTTATAGATATATATTTTCATGTGATTTCTTTTACTTGTTTTAAAAAAAAATCTATCATATCTCAATATCAATTGTGTATGACACATGCTGTTACTTTTGTCATTTGGTTCCAGTTACAATGTTACTGGAGGTATTAACCATTGCTTTCTCCTGCAGAGAAGCAACGGGAGTTCTACAGAAATGCTAAATTGATTGGCAAGTACAAAAGGTCAAAGCAACTCCAGGGAGGGCTCAAGCTTCATCGCGCCGCCAGAGAGCCACTGCTGAGAGGGCTTATGTCTAGAACCAATTGAGCTTATGTATAGAACATCCTTGCAACTCCCTCTTTGTTTAAATTCTTATATTGGTGTCAATGTAATTTTTGGATGTCAATGTGATGTAAGAAACAGAGGCCCTAATAAATTGTAAGCTTATTGACTCTATGCTCATTTCTGTGCTTATTTCTGGAATGAACAAGGGGGAATTTGACCAATTTTGTATGTCCAATTGTGCTTATTTCTGGAATGAACAAATTGTTGGTGTTGCAATTTTATCCTCAAATTGTTGGTGTTGCACCTAAATTCTTTGTGTGCTGCTGCCCTGAATTTTCAGCAAAAACCTTTGTATGGATGATGATGTCCTTGTGTGCTGCTGCCCTGAATTTTCAGTGATGGTGTTTGGTAATCTGGAGCACTATTTGATCCATGATGCTGCCACATTGTGAAATGGATGAGCTATGTTGGTCTGGAATGCAAATGGAAATTTCTTTTAAAACTGAGACTGAACTTGAACATTTTGTCTTTTTGTCCAATTTCTAGGCAGATGCTCTGAATTTTGGCAGCATATGGATTTAGATTTGTGTGTCCAATTTCTGTCTAGATGCTCTGAATTTCAGAGATCATATGGCCACATAATTTCAGAGATCATATGGCCTTGTAATTTTCAGAGATGAGATGGCCTTGTAATTTTGGCTAGATAAAAGGGATGCAATTGTAGTACTTGGCAACAATTTTCAAATACACCACGGGCAAACATTCTCAAATAGAAGTTTAATAGCTCCACAAGTATACATACATACATAGCTCCATTTGAACAGCATACATACATACATAGCTCCACAAGTATATTGAAGTTTAATAGCACTAGTAGCAAGCCAGAGTCATCTAAACAATCTGAAATACAAGGTGTTCAAGTTACATGCTCATCTCAAGCATACATACTGAAGTTTAATAGCACTAATAGGTTTCATACTTTGAGAATTACACAAATACAAGGTCATCTCATGGCTGAAAATTACACAAATATTTGGTATCCGCACATCAAGGCAGCACATCCACCCCTCTTGTTTCTTGGGAAGTGACAGACAAAGATGCCGCTTTATCTCTCCTAACATCCTTGGGAAGATTCATAAGAAGACCCTCTTCATCAACCCCTCTTGTTTCTTGCCACCTATATTGTTCATGACGCAATATCCGCTCCCTGAGGTTCTCAAGAAGTAGTCGATGCGCCATCCATTGCTCAGTATCACGTCTTTTCCCTCTCATTTCCTCGATTCGCACAGAACCTGATTGTAAATAGGTCTACAAAATTTCAGCAAAACAGAGAATCAGGAAAATATCGTACAAATACACAATTTAACTGCCTAGTAAATATGTAATTGAACTAGTTCTTCCTGCTTACACATTAAATAATGGAGCTGTTGCCTTTACATCTGGCAATAAGTACAATACAGTTCAAATAGTAAGGAGACATTTTATGTAGAAATCAAATTGGATTAAGCATATATAAAGAATATATATCGGATTACAGCTAGTTAATTGTGGATTCTATTGAAAAGATCACTTGGAAATCCATATAATCCTTATCAATAAAGAACTAAAAGATGTCGCCAACGCCGTCGCCCAAGATGTCGCGCCGCCAACGCCGTCGCCCAAGATGTCGCGCCGCCACGCCGCCCAGCGAGAGACCCAGGTGGGGGAGGCGGCTGGAGGGGGCTCGAGTCGAGGGGAGGCGTCGACGGCGGCGAGAGACCCAGGTGGGGGAGGCGGCTGGAGGGGGCTCGAGTCGATGGGAGGCGTCGACGGCGGCGGCGTCCAGCGAGCTCCTGCTGGTGGCGACCGGGGTCGAGGGGAGGCGGTGGCGGCTCCCGCGAGCTCCTGAGCGGAGGCGGCGGACGACGCGGGATGAGGAGGCCGATGCGGGAGGGAGCTCCTCCTGGTCGCGGCTAGGGCTAGGGTTGGGGATTGGGGGTGGAGAGAGGGGCACGGGGTGAGAGAGAGCGAGCAGAGCTTGGGAATGGAGAGGCTAGGGTTTCGCGATTTGGGAGGAGAGAGCGGGAGGACGAGCCGGTTCGCGCGGTTCGCCCCTGCCGCGCGCTTCTCCCCAAAGAGGACGGCCTTGATGCGGCCGGTGAAGCGGCGGCCGGCGGCGTAGGTCTCGAGCTCGGTGCCGGCGACCTCGGCACCGAGGAACTTGCGGACGAGCTCCCTCACCATGACGGTCGGTGTCGCGGTGACCACGACGCGGTGGTCGGCGCAGCCGCGGAAGACAGTCTAGGTGCCGGCGCACACGCCGGCGGCGTAGTGGCGCGGGAGAACGCCGCGCGCGACGGCGTCGACGTCGGCTATGCGGAGCCCCACGAAGGTGATGAAGACGAGCAGGAGATGGCGGCGGCCTCAGAGACGGCGTCGTAGAGCACGAGCAGCAGCGGCGCGACGAGTAGCGTGACGTCGAGGTCGGCGGCGGCGGAGGTGGAGGAGGAGGCGGCGGCGACGAGTCTGGGCGGGGGATCGCCGGGGTGTGGGCCGGGCGAGGGGACGGTGGAGGGGAGGAGGAGAGGGAGGGCAGCGGTGGAGGAGAGAAAGAGGGAGGAGGGACACGTGCGGCTGGCAGGCAGAGAGGACTCGGCCCGCTAGGGTTTCACGCGGGCGTGCGCGGATGGAGGCTGCGTGGATGGCGGGTTGATTCACGTAAAATCCGAGGGTTTTCTGCAAAATCGCCCGCGCGGGTTATTTTGATCCGCTGGATCAGGCCAGCGCACGATCCGACGGTGCTGGTGAGAGCGACGGACGGACGAAGATGGAAACGCTATTCACTATATTATTAGGTAGAGACTAGAGGTATTAATCATTGCTTTCTCCTGCAGAGAAGCAACGGGAGTTCTACAGAAATGCTAAATTGATTGGCAAGTACAAAAGGTCAAAGAAACAACAAAATCATTCAAACAACGCTCCACAGTTTCCAATCCCAGAGGTAATTCTCATTGATATTAGTATTGCTTTCAGTGATAGTGAGTTAACCAAATTAGTAAAATACTTTCGGGCTGAAGTTTTGGTGGACTTCTACATTTGTTTATTGTTGTTGATAACATTGTGCACAGCTGTTAGGATCTTCCTAGAATTACATTGTAACTTGTTAATCCACAAAGTGGACAGAAACCTGTGATATCTTAATGTAATTTAAATCTATACAGGAAGGAGGTGGCGATGCAAATGATGCGCCAAAGCGATGCAACACAAATAAGAAACACGCTGCACAAAGTTTGAAAGAGCTGTACGACAAAAAACATGCTGAGGATGAGAAGGCAAAGAAGGAACAGGACGCAATAATCCAGGCAAAGAAGGAGGATAGGCAGAAGTCCGAGGCGAGGCGGAAGGATTTGAGGGAGAAAATGTTCAAGAAAACAAGGTCCGGCCAGCCTGTGATGAAGTACAGGATCCAGCACCTCTTGGAAACCGCACTAGAGGGCTCAAACAAGTAGACCATGTTTCATGTAAACAAATTTTGTAGTTCAAAGTTAGCGTACACTTGCTATTCCTCAAGTGAGGCAAGATGATTGAATACATAGTTTTGAGGATTCAAAAAGATCATTAGATTTTGGAGTCAGGGTCATGACACATTTGTGCAAACAGATCTATGTAGCGGCTGGTGTATCAGACTTGTTAAGAGCATTTACATGGAGCCACCCCCGGCTCAAATGCTGGAGGGATCACTCATGATTTTGAGTTTCAGCACTTAGCGAGTAACCTTGGACATTGAGATCTGCATATATTGAAGTCTAGTTTGCATTACATGAGTGTGTGGGCGCACCAGTTTCTGGCAATATTTCTCATTAGATTGTCAGTGCGACTGTAGCAGAGCTCCATCATTCTGCAACTTGTGATGTGATCTTCCCCAAATCAACCCTTCTTCCAAGTTGTCAGCAGACGCTAATCCATACCATAATATCATATTAAGAGTATATGAGACAAACCATATGAAGGAGAGTTGCACACAGAGCAAGTGAAGAGAGAGAACTGGAGCATCACCATGTATAACAATGTTATAACTTGTACGGGTAATGCTTGAGCGTTGAGGTCTTGAGGTAAGGCAGATGATGTGATCAAGTTTTTGTTCGGTTGACTGCAGCTGTCGTTGATATGCCGGCGGCGGCGAGCCTTGTGTTCTGCATCGCCGCGACGCTCAAGCCAACAAGGGGGTAGATGGAAGCTGGAGAGAAATACTCTTGTATAGAGAGAGAGAGAGAGAGAGAGAGAGAGAGAGGAGGATAAAAAATGAGTACAGAAAGAGAGAGAGGAGGATAAAAAATGAGTACATTATTCCTACCTTGCGACTTCTCTCCCCATAATGTAAATTGGTTTATTAATAATAAAAGCCCTGTCGTTGATTATTTGATTGATGGTTAATGGTTAGGATTGACATAAAAGGCAAAATTTTGTCTTAGCAAGAGCAAATACAGAGAGGATCAGATCATTAGTTAGTATTTCTGTAAAGTTTGAAGGTTAAAACATAATGAAGAGAAAGAAGAAACTTGCTAGGTTCTTTTCGGCTTAACATTTTAATGGTTTATCTATATTTTGAAAGGACATATGCTTTGAATTTTTTTAGTCCGTTTTTCACTGTCTTGAAAGTTGGTACTAACACTTTAAAAAGCAATTCAAACGAAATAGATCTAAATCTCAAAAGTGCCTTGAGAAGCTCTTGAAATTCAGTAATTTCAGTTGTTTAGTTGTTCGGTCGTTTAGATGAACATAAAAAAACATAATAAGACGGAGCTTGATTACGAAAAGAGGTTTCAAATTTTAAATTCGGCACCTAGCGTCCTAGCCACCTCTCTCTCGTGGTCTCATTCGATCCTACACTTATGACGTGTGCCATGTACCTTCTGATTAACAAGAGAAACAGGTACGAATTTGCTGTGCCAAGATAACAATGAAGAGATCACACAGCACTGAGTCCTCTGGCTCTAATGAAGAGAACAGCATTGTATGTACAAAAGGTTCTCTTTTCATAACTAGACGACTTTCTGCATCTCTACCATTAAAAACCCACACGGATGGCAAATATTACTGTCCATTTTTAATCAGACACCATTAATCACCTGTACACCAAAAAGCAAAAGCTAGCCACTGCTCCCTCATGATCCCCGACTGTCAGCAGTAAGCAGTGCCAGTTCATCAGAACCTGACAATCTTTGGATGCTCATGGCTCCGGTAGCAAAAAACATGATCAAAACCACTGGAGCCTGGAGAGTATATGCCACTGGATGATAATGCATCATTACCAGACTGACACTTTGGTAATCCAATGAGCTATCTATCCCCCTTCTTTAGAGGTGAGATAAAGATAGTTGAGGACGAAATTAGAGAAAAAACAGATCTTTGCATTAGGCTCTGAATGCAGATGCCAAACTTGTCAGGAGAGGAATCACAGAACAAAAGCAAGCTGCAGAGAGACAGAGCTTGGTCTCTTGTGGAGACTGGGTACCCTCCCTGCTGACCTCTTTCCCAGAGTGGAAACTTGTTCTGGGCTTCTTCTCTCTGGTCAGTGCCTGTGGCAACTGCCATGAGCATCCCAGCTGCTGCAGCTTCCATTTCTGGTTGCACACCACTACACCAACCAAAAGATGCACACACACTCTCTCTCTCCCTCCCTCCCTGCAGTTCTCTGCACTGAGCAGCAGCACTTTCATCACATGGATGACAGTGGCACTGCACTGCTGCTGCATGCACACCATGGAACCAATGCCAAGCCGCTTCTTTTGGACGGAGGGCGAGCTCATGGACGGTGAGCGCGAGCTGCAGCTGACCCTGGCCACGGCCATGGCCACGGCGAGCTCGCGGGGGGAGGAGATCGACGCCCAGAGCGAGGCACGCCGCCGGCGGACCACCTCCGCGCTGTACGGCGAGCTGGCGGCGCTGCTCCCCAACCTCCCCGCTAGGGTTCGCTCCTCTTCCCCTTTTGGATGTCTCCTTTCTTGGCGATGGCAATTGCCCTCTTCGTGGTTTGATCTTGCTCAGGGGTCCTTGGCAAATGGCGATGGCAGGCGACCAGGCAGAGCATCGTGGAGGCGGCGGCGGCGCAGGTGAAGGTGCTGGAGGACACGGCCGCCGTGCTGGAGGCGTACAGGGCGGTGCAGGCGACCGGCGGCGGCGGCGGCGGCGGCCGCTGGGACGGCGGAGCTCAGGTGTCGTCCCGGGAGGCGGTCTGCTTCGCAGTCCGGCTGCCAGCGGCGCGGCGGCCGGGCGCGGTGGTGCGCGTGCTGCAGGCGTTCGACCGGCACGGCGTGGAGGTCCTGGCCGCGACGGTGGCGCGCGGCGGGGGAGGAGCGGGGGAAGGGGAGGCCGCCGCCACTGTGATCACGATCACCGCGTCCACCGCCTCGCCGGAGGTCGTGGAGATGATCAAGGCGGACATCGCCGGCGTCATCGCGTGATCCATCCACGACGCCGCCGCCCTCATGATTAATCCTTTTGGTAGCTTGACTACGTCGTTTCATTGATCTCTCCTCCTCGTGTTCTAGCCAAAAACTAGATAGATGAACGTACGAGTGATCGCAAGATCAGTAGAATATGAACAACAACAACAACAAAAGGCAAATGCCGATTTTTGCAGGGTAAACTTTGAGCGTAATTTGTTATCATGAACAGAAGCTCGAACCAACCCAGTTATCGGAATTACTGTGGACTTATGAACAGCAGCGCATATCAACTTCAACTCTAGCCAATTGTTCGTAAATAAAATTCTAAACATTTTTCCCTCGTTAATAAAATTCTAAATATTTTTTGCATATATATCAACTCTAGCTAATTGTTCGCTGGCAAAATTCTAAACATTTTTCCTCATTAATAAAATTCTAAATACTTTTTCTTATATTTTTGCGTGTGCATTGATGCACTACTATTACTCAAGCACAGCAAGGGCTAAAGAAAAGCTCATAGCTCACGAAAGAGTTCCTCAATTTAAATTTGGCTTGAGCTTCAAACTAGCTCAAATTAAGCCTGACTTAAAACTCGCAAGCCTAGTCGAGCCGCGTTCAAGTTTCGTTAAGCTTTTTCAAACTTCAATTTTTAAAAATAAAATCATATTTTATATTTTATGGGCAATGTTTTTCCAGAGGACAGTCCCAGGTGTATTATGGGAAAGCTATGGATTAGGAGAGTGCAAACCATTTGGTATGGATTGGGAGAGTGCAAACCATTTGATACAAAATAACTTATAGATTAACTACAAGATATTTGGAAAGCGGAATAAAGCCAGAAGAAAAGGATGTTATTACACATTCGTACAGTGCAGCATTAGAAAATTGGATTCTATACCGTCGTTTCCATATGTCCTGCATAAAAAATTGTTCTCAATTGGTTATCATCCATTCAGTCCAAACGTTTCTAAAATCAAAACACTTGAGTTAACCCAGCTTCTCAAAAATCTCAAAGCAGTCTGTGAGAGCAATTAAAAACAAATAGACTTCTTGGCCCGCTTCTCAAAATCTCAAAAAGATTTCTTAAAGCAATTAAAAACAAGCAGGACCATGTCAACCGCTTGTCATATAAAGCCATTTAACCGCCCCCTGTCCTCTCCCCCATGAAACCCTCGCTCCTCATCCCGTCGTCGCCGCTCCGCACTCCTCCTCCACCCCTGCCCCCCGCCGCCGATGCCCTTGCTGCAGATGCCAACGAGCCGAGCCAGATCAAGCTCGGTCAAAAAGAGTCGAGCCTCTCTATTTTACCGAGCCCCAAAAGTAGGCTCGGCTCGAGCTCGATAGCAGCCGAGCCACGAGCCGCGAGCTATTTTTCTAGCCCTACCACACTCCTCGTCCCGTCGCCGCCGCTCCGCACTCCTCCTCCACCCCTGCCGCCACTGCCCCCAGCCAGCGATGCCCTCGCCGCCCCATCCATGCTAACCCGGCCAGCGTCTTCACCCCCACCACGGCCACTCCAACCACCTTCACCCCCCTCCCATGGCTCCGACGACGACGATGGCGCCGCCACCTTCATCCTCACTCCATCTCTAACCAACCGCTAGGCCGCCGCCTCCCCCTACCATCCCCCCTCCCCTCAAATTGCATGAGTTGAAAACAGGGGAGGCAATCACTTGTAACAACATATAACAACCTCCCAATCGAAAATCAATCAGCTCTATCAGCGCGCACATGCTTGGAGCAAGCCATGCACTTTTGGGCCAGCCCATCTCAACTTTTTCCTTTTTCACTTTTACAAAATTTTTAGCTCCATTTTGGTAAAGAAAACAATTTAAAACTTTTTTAGAATAAACCATGCCATACGTACTACTATTGTTTTCAAAGTTTTTTTAGTGATTTTGGATTTAAATTCAAATATTTGAATTTGGATAGTTTTTAAACCGCGGTTTGCCGAACTGCCTACGACAGGGAGAGCAATGGCAACAAACGATAACACGTTTACATCACGAGAGAAGCTTGCCAATAACTCAGTTTCGAAAAGAGAGAGATGCTATATTGAACATGCTCATCAGTCAGCAGGTCAAGTTACATCTAAAAAGGTGTTAGCTTGTAGGAGTCAAAAAAGCCTGCACAAAAAAATGAGATATAGTTAAGGGCTTTAATATGCAAAATTGTTGTACCTGCTACCTGGGTTGCAGAAATTTGGGCTTACCAAAATGACCTTGTTCCGTTTGTGCAATGCAAGGTCATTGCCCCTCAAAAAATAATTTCATTTGAAAAGAGAAGAAACTGTTCACCGATGAAGCGGCTAGACCAATAACTACCTGGAATATATCAACATGGGCTCATGTCATGCTAAGCACCAAGATGTGCTTCTGACTTAAATGGACTGTAAGGAAAGCCAAAGAAGAATACCATTCAATGGACTACTTTACTGATGACTTGATCACGGCAACAGATCCACTTGATTGTTGTTGCGTCTTCTTATTGCCTAGAGAACAGACAGAAATTGCAAATTTAGACAATATTTCTACATGTTTCTAGTCATCACACAAGATAAAAAGTATAATACTTAGTTTGTTTGATAATTATAATCAAGACGCATGGCACAAATTCTTTCACCTAAATGGACCGTAAATTCTGCCAAATATTTCTTTTCCATATTTCATTTTAGGGGGTACCCTGCATGTGTGGTCTCTACAGGAAGTAACAAGGTGAACAAGTGCTCTGCCCTAGGTTACTACTTACATAAACAGATAAATTTTTTATTTAACAATGTTATAAAAAAATTGAACCATATTTTACAAGGAGGAGAAATAAGTAAAAGTTCCTGTTCCAACCTGTGCCTTTTGAATGTGAATTTGCTGCTTTTTTGTATCTGCTTCCTGCCATTTCATTTCTAACAATAGATCCTTGGCTGTCTGTTCTATGACTTTGAGATTTGGTTCCTTGTAGTCGGTTTGACCCACTTGATGGAAGTCGGGGATTTCCTGAGCATGATTCTGGTGTGCTTGTAAGAAGTTGGTCCAGATACTGAGAAGCACCATAGGAGCATGATCCAGTAAAACAATATGCTAAGAAAACATAACCATGCTCACAAAGGCACAGGAAGGGGGGGTCAAACCTTTATTTGAGGAACAAAGCTCTTCTGAGGACCATGCAATGCTGAATTATCTGGAGAAATTTGTGATACCACCATGCCATTCTCCTGTGAAGAGTTTGGAGTTGTGTAACTGCCTGACTGCTCTGCACATGATTTGCGATAAAGCTGACCAAGCTCCAATCGAAGCCGGTAGTTGCCCTGTGAATGATACATTTTTGTAGCAAGAGGAACTGGCGCATCTGATAAAAAGTTAAATGAATAATTAAAAAACTGATATGAAAATTAAACAGATATTAAAATACACTGAAAGAAAAACAATAAACGCAATATTAGAATCTCAGGTACTGAAGATCAGCGTTTCTATAATATCTGTAAAGGTAAGCAGTGTAATTTTTAATGTGCACAAAAAATGGGTGTTACCAAACTACTAAACATTAACTTGGAAATTAAAAAATGTACCACTCACTGAGAAACAGATAATTCAGAATTTTCTGATTCTTGGCATCGCTAACTCACCAAGGGGGACAAGTGCTACCCTCTACCAACATGGAATATATAGGACCAGAACAAGAACCATACCTAACCTCACACAGTATATACTCCCTCTGGTCATGAAAAGAATTCGCCGTTAACTTTTAACACGCCTTTGACCATTCATTTATCAAAAAAAGTTATATAAATATTATTTATTTTGTTATGATTTGGTTTATTATTAAATATATTTTTATTATTACTTATATTTTTACATATTTAAACTAAATTTTTGAATAAGACGAATGGTCAAAGGCATGTCCAAAAGTCAACGGCGACTTGTTTTTTTTGACCGGAGGTAGTATCTTTTATGAATATTCTGTCAATTTATTTAGCACAAATTTAGAAGCTGTGGGTGGAGCTGAAATTGGAGTTACCCCTCATTTCCCCATTGAAACTATTTTATGTTTGTATCTATCAAATATATAATGATGTACTTTCTGACAATTAAAATTTTTTATCATTCAAAAATCGCTAGTGGAAAAAGAATGGTCATAACTTCATTTGATGATCAAGTTGATCATAAACAGTTCAAAATCCATGGTATGAAAGCATGACAATTTAAATGAATATAGCTCTCTATATTTGTCAACTGTGAACAAACAATTTAAAACTGGAATCACACCCAACAAAAAATGAACCAACTGCTCAATGGGAACCACTAAAATGATTAAATTGAGTCCAACTACAGAGTTAAAAAGGGTAGAATTCCTCACACAACCAATTGTTGCATTGCATAATGCTTAGGGTTAAACCCCTAAAAAGAAATGTCCATTAGGGCCTTGTTCTTTTCAGCGTATCATTGCCATTGCGTATTACTGTAGCAAATTTTGTTATTTTTATATAGCCTATATGTTGTGATAATTCATAACGATTTTTTCGTGGCTTTTAGTAGTCCTTCCAAAGATCCTAAAACTATTTTTTAATTATTTTTTTTATAATCTTTAGACCTATTTTCGAGGGCTCTCAAATTTACTACAGTGTTACGCCAACGCAACGATACGCTGAAAAGAACGAGGCCTAGGTGTAAGCATGCCTATCAGCCTATGTGCTTGTGCATGACAAAAGATAAGCAGACAAAATGGCCCTGAAAGAGAAAACAAGCATGCTGAGTGAGAATCACTTAGTATAGTATTTAGTACCTCTAAAGCGACTTTCAGACGCATTGGTGAAAGCTGCTTTATCAACAGATGTTTTCAACCCTATAAAATAAATAAGCATGCAATCAAGTCCTACCATGATAAAAATAAACCAACCAGTATGTTTGCTAATGCCCAACAATCATAAAGTACCAACTAAAATGTCTATTCTGTCAGAAAATTCAGACAATATATTGTTTCAGCACAAACAGATCTACAGAGCCAACCGCATCAGCCACCTCTGCTCTACCCATGGTCCTAGATGATAGCTTAGATTGCTGTACTATTATGAATAAAAAATGAGCCTGGCTATAGTGCTATACTAATAATAATACTTAGGCATTACATATAATGATCAATATTATAAGAAACTTTTCAGCAAGAACAAAGTAGAATAAGCAAACCAACTGATTGTAGGAGCATTGAATTAAAAAAAAAAACATCACTTACTCTGATTAGCTGTTAAATCTAAAGGTTGTAGCTTGTTCACATTCCCATTGTTCAACTCAAAACCATTGACAATGTTCTTGTTTTCGTGCTGAGACTTCGCTTTCACTTTTATATGTGCTTTTTGATCTATCGGATGTCAAGGCAGTCGCTTGCAAGGTTCCAAAACACTGGTTGCCCAATTAACGAATATAGAGGGAATAAAATGTTCCACATGGAGAACACAGCTAGTAGCATGCAATGCATGCATCTATAGTAAACTAAACAAGAATAGTGAAATTGTTGTCCTGAGCGATAAATAGGATACTTCCATTACTTGTCCACTTAATTTTTCTGCCCTTCTTTGGAGCCTTCTTAGGACCAGCATCGTCATCTAAAGACATCAAATCATTTGTGTTTACCTTCCCAGAACTACATCGCTCTGCAAAAGTCAAAGAAATGTCTAAATAAGTTACCAGATCCGTTCCCTTGGACTCCCTTCCAAAGGAAAGTGTAAAATGATTTACAGCCACAGCCATAGGATGGGGGTTGGGTGGGGCAACTGAAAACATTGTTATGGTGATTTGAATAATAAAAAAAGGAAAAACTGTGAAAGTTTAAATTTTTGGTACATAACATGTCACTGACTGCTTCCTGTCTGTTTCGAACAAACATAGCAATTAAACAAAGAATAAGTGACCACTTGCACAATTGGAAATTTCCGTGCCACTGATATTTTGGGCCCAGGCCTCCATGTTATTAGGACACAACGAGTGGCATGCAAGAAATGATGCAAACTTGCCATGGCAAATAGCCAATAAGGAATTGCCCAAGAAAAAAGGTAGCTCAAATATAGCTCCAATTTAAAAAAACGACTTGACAATAAAAAATGTGATCCCATTTTGATTACAGTTATAGGATTATTGACCAGCTATGTAATTGATATTTTAGCAATGCTGCCATCTGATGTGAAAACAATTACTCCTTTTCTGAAAAAAAGATAATACTATCTGTGTACCAGCAATGCATGTGTAGTGCAAGGTGCTTATGCACAAGTGCTTAAAGAGAAAAGCATTGCTGCATCAACAAGCACCAATTATGTTTGGTTTAGGGAGAGCGTAATGGAACACCGCGAGGGCATGGAAGGAGCAATAAGAATTGATTTTTCATTGCTTTGCTAAATGCAGCCCCAAGAATATATAGGCCTTGGCTGAAAATGCAAATAAAATGTTAAGTGACTTATCCAATTGAAGAGTACCATCCCATTCCCTTATTTTAGCTAATTCCAGGCTAATCAAATCCTAACCGAATCCTAATCCTAGCCGCTGTTACTGTTCACGCACGTGAAAAGTATTCCGAGGCCCCATGCGCATCCTTTTTTTATATATATTTTAGCTAATTCCAAATTAACCAAATCCTAATCCTAGCCATGGGTTACTGTTTACTTGCGTGAATGTCAAGTCCAGAGATGTGCAGCCCTTTTGCACATAACAGGTTAACAACACCCTATAAAAAATCTATCTTCCAATGCAATGAAGCTTATACGGTGCATAGATATTACAACCTTCTGTAAGCACCTAGCTAAGAGCTGATGATAAGTCAAGCACTTTCCCCTCCTAAGAGCATCTGTGCTATCCTACGTGGCACAAAAAACGGGTTCTTTTGTCCTGAGAACCTGCATCGTGCATGGCCTTTAAATGATGAAATAGTAGCAAATTGGGGTCAATGTGAAGTTCAAGGGTCAACAAGAATGGGTTCATGCCAAATTACGAGTCATTGGTGTTCACAGCTTTATTTGCAGCAACGCTGATTAAAAATTACAAAAAACATGAGCAGACTAAACTTATGCTAAAGCGATGTTTGGTGTAGAAACTAGAAAAAATTGAACACTACCTGCATGAGCTGCATATTGGCTGGCCTTGACAGGTTTTTTGCATGTATTACATCGGACCTTCAACATAAAATTTCACCACAAATTAAAAAGCAACAAATAAAAGCTGGAAACCATACAGTGTAATTTCATCAAAAGTTACCAGGTCCAATGGATCAGCCATAGGTTTTGATCCAAATATATGCATATCTGCACAAAATTATAAGAGAACCAAAAGAGCGGTTATGGCATCAACTGATGACCTTTATAATGTAAACTATAATAATCTGATATAATAGCACCGTGTGTGACAAACCAAACATAACATGGTAGAGAACCAGTAAATTTTACGACATACTCATGTTATGTTTACTAACATGTTCACAAAGTAAACAACTCACTATGTCAACTTTTGCATTTTGGTCGGTAATAATTGGTTGGTAAACTCACTTGTGATGGAGCATTATTTAAAAAACTGAGATTTTTTACGGCACAAGACGACGGCATGTTGTATATCTAATCTAATCGTTTATCTAGATAGAGTATATCCCTCGAACTATCCAAGAAAAAATCACCCTAAAAAAATAACTTTTCTTATGTTAACGAGTCAAAGAAGTATGTATCCGAATTTGTAAAATCAAAATAGGTCGAAATCCATAGTTAAGCAGAGAACACCTTTCCTACCATAGTACTAGTACTAGCTAGTAATGAGGAAGCTACTATGATGAACCAGAAGTAACCCAACAATGCTTCATTGCAGCCAAACTAGGAGCCAATGTTTGAAAACCAAAGTTCAGGATATGCATCTCTGAAGATAACTTCTGGAGTTGTGCCAGGAATGGGTTTCAGATCCCTCCTTTACCTCTATGAGCAAAAGAAAAAAATTTGGTGATTGAATAGAAAATGTAACGCCTTACAATGTTAATATTGCATTGACCTGCAAAGAAGTTAAACCTTAATAGCCGGCTTGCAGGTTAGAGAATTTGGAAAAAGCATGGGAATCATGCGGATGAGGTGTAGCTAGTTCATGTCGTTAGTTATTAGTGAACTAATATGACTGATAGTATGATCTTGTTTCTCCCACCAAATTAGAGAGCACTGCATGTGGAAAGAAATAAATTTGAGGTTCGTGATCCATGCTCCTTGAATTTGCCTGATTTGATCACTGTTGCCATTACTGGAAGCCAATATACATTCTTAGCAGACTTCTAAAACACACCAATTTCCTTCTGCATTTACAGACATGCTTGTTCACTACATGCACAAGCAGCTATCTATCTAGCCTATGTCAGTGACATTTGTTTGAGACTTGAAAAAGTTGTGTTCTTGCTGCCTCTGGCATAATCTTTCTGTTGCACTTACAAGCAACTACACCCTATACACAACATCCTTAAATCTCAATCCTGCTGTAGCCCTGCACCTTGAGCACCTGATTCTCATCCATTCTCCCTCTCGTCCCCTGTGCAGACTGCCACTCCCCATCGCCAGCATACACATTTGACAGTGAGACATAGGCTCCATCACTGCCTGGCACCATTCTCAGGATCTTCTCTGCTGCAAGCACACCAAGCTCTTTGTCCCCGTGGATCCGGCAGCCATTCATCAGCGACCTCCAGACTGCCGGCCATGGCTGGAACGGCGTCGCCACAATGAGCCTATCGCTTCCGGAAGTAGGCCCTTTCGGGCCAAAAGATCCACCATGGTTGCGTAGTTGGCCTAGTTTCGTAGTACTAGTAGGATGGAAGGAAAGATATTTCCTGCTCAACTATGGATTTCAGACCTATTTTGGTTTTACAAGTTCGATACATACTTCTTTGACTTGTTAACATAAGAAAAAAAATTATTTTTGGGAGGTGATTTTTGCTTGCATAATTTGAGTGATGCACTCTAACTAGATAAATGATTAGATTAAATATAAAACTTACCGTCGTCTTGTGCCGTAAAATATCTCGATTTCTTAAATAATGCTCTATCACAAGTGAGTTGTCTTGTACTAATATTAACCAACCAAAATGCAAAAGTTGTCATAGTGAGTTGTCTACTTTGTGAACATGTTAGTATTTACTGTTATTATTATGTAAATTATAATAATATGATATAATATCACCATATGACAAAGCAAGAATAATATAGTACAATACAACAGAGAAATTACAGCTAACAAATAAATAAATATCAAAAGTTATTGTAGCATCAAATGTACCAATAAAAACAGGACCACCAGACAAGCAAAGGTCCTGAAGGAAGTAACTGTGATCTTGTTGGTTTTAGAAAGGGTAATTAGTTACCGTCTTCGTCAAGTAAATTTGGTTCATGTGCGTCAAAAAGTTGCTTATGCAGGATCTGTGCAGTACTCTTCTCATTCATCATCTCATCTGCAAAAAGTCAAGCAAGAATTTTCATTCTTAAACAGCCCAGCAGGTATAGATTATCTTTTTGGTAACAAAGTCCCTTTATTTTACTCTCAGAGGGCTATAAAAAAAAAATCTAACGAATTAAACATGGAAGATAATCGATCATAATTTAGTTGTTTGCATGTGATAAAAACTGTATCATTTTCTCCTTGCATGCAAATGGTGAAATGTCCAAGGTACTCTACCTCTAAATCAAGACAATATACATATGGTAATTGACAGTTACACAACTAATTATTGGAACTGGTTGATACAGAAAATGGTATTACACCTATTCAAGTCAACTTGTTGTATATCTTGTAAAAACAAATCGAAGATCTTACGACTGAGAAATAGTTGAACAAAATGCTATGCATGTGGATGAGAACATCATTACTGCTCTATAACATGAAATTAAAATTGATGAGAGCATGAGACTGTAAATCTATTTTAAAGCTAAAAACAGGTGGTATTTTTACTGAGGACACCAGCTTAGAATTAATCCCAAAGGCTTTGCAAACTACAAAAGTGTGAAGCATTAAACCAACCTCAGGCTACCAAAACAACGACAACTATGGTCTATTACATTACATGATAACGATCCATAGAAGATATTAGGTACGAACATTATTGTTCATTTTTCTTGTGGATATAGGTTTCAAGGACCCTGTATGCACATCTTGTAAACAAACTAAATGGGAACTCAAGAAGCTAATACATCAGTTATAGTTTACCTGGTGTAGCATGATTTTCCATCATTACAAGCTTCAACACAGAAGCCATTTTAAAATGGCCAGGCATGCAAACCATTTTGGAATAGCAACCTCCAACCTGCATTACAGACAAATGCACAAGGTATCAGCGAAATTAACATTATTTGAACATCTGAAGCTGGAACTGAGTGATATAGTGCTGTACGAAATTTTGCAATGCATTAGCTTCATGATTTTGGTCTTTTCCAACACTAGCCTCTCTATGAAGAAAATGAATGCACATGTCACCAAGTCACTGGCATAGTGGCATGTGATGTCCCATGTGCCAGTGTGCCACTAATGTGGATGCAGTTCCTCTGCCTTACTGCATAATGCCTTGGTGCCTCTGACATGTGGGTGCATCGTTGGTGGAGTCCACATCAGAAGCACATAGGCACTCTGCAGTAAGGCAGAGGATACATTTCCGGCTAATGCATGCATCAAATCCTCTTAAGAAATTTCAATAAACTGGTGTATGAAAGCTTAGCATCTGAAGACATAGCATGAAGCCTAGTTAGTCAAAGCATTAGTTTTGTATTCTTCATATTGAACTCCAATAACAACAAACCAATCAATACATGCAGAGAATGGGGGCCTAAAGTATAACACTTCATGGTTTTACATGTCAATCCTATGCTCACAGATTCAAGAAAAAAAAATCAAATCCTAAATCGAAAACTAAAACAACAACTAAAATAATCACACATCTATGTTTGTAGTTCAAACTCCAAACTCTATTGTAACCATGATGAAATCATGCCATCTCATTATGCATCCTGTAATATTAACTCTTTTTTACTCCCTTTGTTTTTTTTAAAAAAAGGGTGACATCCTAGAATCTGTGGTGTAGACCAGTAGTATGAACTCAACAATTTATACTGCGCATATAGCAAGTCACATCTCATAGACCACACAAAGTAAAAGAAAATGTCAAATAAAACAATGATCGGAGTAACAAGCACAACTCTTGTAACACTTGTGGACCAAGTTGACCTGTCTGGCTGTCAGCCAGTATTTGCCACAGTTCTTTTTACATGTATTGGCCTAAATCATTTCAACACTTCCCATAAAACCAGACCAAAATTGGAAGAAACGCAAAAGCCCAAACAAGCAAAGGAAAATTATTGTTCCATTGCACACACTCGACAGGGGCATCTCACATTATTGCATTGACGCGAGTATACGGAAAACCCCATACTTAGCTGGTTATGCAGCTATTCTGATCTTCCTACAACATTCCATGTCCTCTCCGAAGAGTAAAGCTCAGATCAAACTACATTTAGCCGCTTCAAAGCGCAATTGACAATGAGCAGGTAACTAACCGGTAAAGCATCCATTACAATGTGACGATCTGACTATACGCGTAGCTGTGGCCTTTCCACTACATTCTGAACGCATTTGAGATCAAATCCGGATTGAAACATCCTAAGAATCATTTTTAAAAATTCATCAAGTCCAGCGTCTTTCCAGCAGATTACACCATCCCACAAATTGAGATCAAACTACGAGTAAAATTTAACCCAGTTAAAAAAACACAGGGGAAATGCTTTGATTTACAAGTGTCTCACCTGGAGCAACCGGGAGGACGCCGAGGTCTAAAAAAACAGCCACAAAAATCCTTAGAAATGTCGAGATCAATCGGTTGCGCGCCGCCGCGGTCGCCGCAGAAGCCTTCGCCGGCGGCGCCTCCTCCCCCGCGCGCCGCCCCAGCGTCACATGCCAAATTCCGCGGGTAGAGGTCCCCGGGAAGGAGGACGGGACCAGACGCTGGGGGCGCGGGGCGGAGAGGGAAGAAGAGAGGGTGCGCGATCCCCAGCGCGCGTCGGCGGATCCCCGGTGATCGCCGGCGGCGAGGGGGAAGGGAGGAGGAGAAGGCGGAGGCGGCGACGCGAGCGCCAAGCGTTGGAGATTTGGGAGGTGCCGAGCCCGAGGCGTTCGGGCTCGGTCGGCTCTTGTAGTGACCGAACCGACCGGGTCGGACACCGGGTTTGGCCGTTTGGGTCCGGGATTCCGGGCCCGACCGAACCCGATTCGATCGCCGCTTAGCTCGGCTTGCTCGCCGGAGCAGCAAGGAGAGAGGAGGGTAGTGGAGGAGGAGAGGAGAGCGAAAGAATTTGCGGCGGCGATGGCGGCGGCGGCGCGGGGACCAAGGAGGAGCAGGGTAGCGTTCGTGCTGGTGGACGGGATCGGGGACGTGTCCATCCCGTCGCTCGGGGGGCGGACGCCGTTGGAGGCTGCTGCGGCGCCGCGGATGGACGCGGTGGCGGCGGCCGGGGTGGTCGGGCTCATGGACCCCGTGGAGCCAGGGCTGGCCTGCGGCAGCGACACGGCGCACCTCTCCCTCCTCGGGTACGACCCCCGTGTGTACTACCGCGGCCGCGGCGCGTTCGAGTCCATGGGCGCCGGCCTCGCCATGGCCCCCGGCGACATCGCCTTCAAGGTCTCCGGTTCTTTGGGGCACTGAATTAACTTTGCTTCTGTTATGTTGTTTAATCTTGTATTCTAGTATTCCTAGTCAGTCACCGATTCTAGATCATAGCACAGTGTTCTTGAAACCAGATTTCTCATAGTTAGCAATGGTAAAGATCACAGCATTCACACTTCCACAGATGTTCTTCTAGTAGCAGTACTAAATTTTAGCTTCTTTTTGTTAAATCGTAGTTTTGAAGCCATGTAATGTGCAAATAAGAATCAGGAGTTATGCATGCTTTCTCAGAGCACTTGGGGACTTGTGACTGTATTGTTTGCCCTTCACTGAATGTGCGCACAATTTGCGCAGTCAAACTTTGCTACATTAGATGAGAGCACAGGGATTATCGTCAACAGGAGAGCAGATCGCCATTTTGAGGAGGAAGGCCCTATCCTCTGTGCTGCGTTGGACGGGATGAGGCTCCCATCGTTTCCTGAATATGAAGTGAGAGTCAGGTGCAGCAGCTCTTCTTCATCAGTATTGATGTATAATGCTGTAGCTTACGAGTTATGAACCACACCTTCTTTATAGGTATGCTACTGAGCACAGGTGTGGCGTGGTTGTGAAAGGACCAAGGTTGAGTGGGAATATTTCTGGAACCGATCCGTTGAAGGACAACCGCTTGCATCTGAAAGCTGAACCTTTGGATGATTCAGAAGAAGCTAAAAACACGGCAGCACTGGTCAATGAGCTTTCTAAGGAGATTACATGTATACTGGTTTCTCACCCCATCAATGCGAAGCGTGCAGCCGAGGGAAAGAATATTGCAAATGTTGTGCTGCTAAGAGGTTGTGGCATCCGGATTGAGGTTAGTTGGAACGACCTAATATTAGTTTCATCTGGCAACTATTCATTTTTTTGGCGCTCTGGTATTATCAATACGACTAACTGCTTTGTAGAGCTTTCCTACAATGCTCTTCCTTATTTGCATTGTGCTGTTCAATATTATAAAGATGAAACCTAATCCAGATCCGATTCTCAAGCTGTCAGTTGATACTTTGGAGATTATAGCAACTTAAAGCTTAGGGTATTTTTTCCTTCTCAATTTTATTACAGTATTACGGTTTGTTTATAGTTCAATCGAAATCAGTAGTAGTACAGTAAAATGGTCAGAAAGAAAACTTCAAAGCAAAAATTACAGTTTGTGTATTTTTAAGCTTCTATGTAGTATTTAGATTTATATATATGTATTTATCTTATGACCAAAATGCTTCTAGGAATGCACTTTTGGTCATCCTTTCCGTTTGGCTCGTCCAATTTTGTAAGAGAAATACTGTCTGCATGAGTATTTTATATTCCCATCTGAAAATGGAAAGAGAGAATTTTCTGGTTAAGAATTGGCATGTATCACCCCTGCAGAAAGTCGTCATATCTCTGAAACTTTTAGGTACCTTGTCATCTTGTCTGATGGAGTTTTATATGGCTATATTAGGTACCTTCCTTTGAAACCAAGCATGGACTTGCACCATGCATGGTGGCTCCTACTAAGATTATAGCTGGGTTGGGGTTGTCATTAGACATTGATATCCTTGAAGCACCTGGAGCAACAGGAGATTATCGAACTCTCTTGACTTCCAAAGCTAAAGCTATAGCAAAGGCACTCTCTGCACCTCTGGATGCGCCACCTCGTGTTTTTGTTCCTGGAGGGGATGAATATAAAGCTGGAAGAGAAAATGGATATGACTTTGGGTTCTTACACATTAAGGTGAAAATTCTGTTCAAATTGCACTAACTATGTGGTTCTGAAAGTTCATCATATAATAATGCTAATGCAGGCCATTGATGATGCTGGCCATGACAAGGCTGTCAAGTTAAAGGTCCGAGGTCTGGAAGCTGTTGATCGGGCTGTTGGTCAGCTTGCAAGGCTCCTATGGGAAGCTGAAAAGCCAGGACACTATCAGTATTTCCTGTGTGTCACTGGAGACCACTCCACTCCCGTTGAGTATGGTGACCATAGCTTTGAACCTGTCCCATTTGCGTTATGCCGACTCAGAGATTTTGTGGGAGTTGTTGGGGACGACAATGTGATGAACATCACCCTTGACGACTTCCCGCTTCCTTCAGTAAAATCTGGAGAAGATTTAGCAGAGAATATAGGAGTGACTGAGTGCAAGTCTGATCAGCGTAAAGCTTTTAGTGGTGATTCTGTGTATGAATTCAATGAAATTGCTGCTGCGAGGGGCTGCCTCGGGCGATTTCCTGGAAGCGAGATGATGGGCATTATCAAGAAGTTTATTAAAGCGAAGAATGATTAGTGTTGGTTCAAGTACTAACGTTTCGTTAATATATTGACCTTAAGGCTTCCATGGCTCTGTAATAATAACAAAAGAAGAAACATCGGAGAACAAGCTTAATCTGAGATGAATAAAGGCAACCATGGTTCCTGAATCCTGTATGCATAAGCGCTACGGTCTGGCCTTGTGCACAAATGATACCAATTTTGGGTCTGATTTGGGGTAAATAGTTGTTCTGTCATGCAGTCATGCAGAACTTACATGGTTATAGCATAAATCTTTTATGCTGCTCCTGCGTTCTGCCAGCGTAAACACTATCAATTTTTTTTTACCTGTCAATGCACGGTTCAGACCACCGCCTTAATGTGAGAATTGTGAAATCTTTTTGTTCTATTCACAGCTGAAGCTTATGATACGAATATATTGCATCGACAAGAAATCTAGCTACCTGCACGCAGTGGGGACAACATGCAGAAACCAGTATTTGACTATTGAAGGCGGAACTGCAGAAAGACAGAAGCCTATTCATAAACTTGCTAGGCAAATGCGAATCACGCAAGGAACAACCCAAATATTTCATGGGTTGGCGATTGCACAACAATCAGCAACAGCCATTAAGATAACATAGGGTATGTTTTGAGTCTTTACGTACCAACATACAATATGTTTGGAACACTAAAAGGTACACCAAATATGTGCTACATATTAAACGGCAACATTTTATGATAAAACAAAATGAAGGCAGCATTGGACGTGTTCGAACTAATCATGAAACCAATCTACTGCACCTTGCAGGTTATCAAAGAACATTCAGTTAACCCATAATGTCTTCTCGGCAAATATATACATATTTGATTATTTTTCCACCAGTCACTAATCCTTTTTTTTTAGCCAACAAGGGGATACGACATAAAGATGGCGAGAGAAAACACACTCCACAAATATAAACATGGTCCGTCAGCAACATAATCAGTCATACAGGTCTTGATTACATAAAGAAAACGTATAGTCTGCTTGTCTCATGTATTACTTGAAAAAAGGGGGCTAAAATACGAATAGTCTTGACAATTTGTCTCTATGATGCAGATGTGATATCGCCAAGCCCAAGCAGACAGATGAATACATCGAGCAGCGTGCCATAGGAAGGCATATAACATTCAAAGGAGACCTCGTCGCCTTTTATAGTCGCTCACAGTCAGAGTTAAAGCATGCCTTCTCCCATCGTTATCAGGAACCTTGTACCCCATAGTTGCCTCTATCTTCTGCTTTCTTGCCATGAAGCCATCAAACAGACCCTTGGGGCCACCATATTTTTCCAGAACAGACAATGATATAGAAAGTTCAAAATTATGGAGCAAATTTGATTCTGTTCCCAGATCTACAGGTGCATTTGTATCAACCAGCTTCCCAGCATCAGCTGCTGCCACTAGAGCTGCCGCTGTGGCTGCTGTACCAGCTTGCACCCCGCTTTTCACATCTTCGTTGACAGGTACCACATTACCACCATCCCCATTGGAGGCTTCAGCATTTTCCCCTGGCTTTGCCGCATAATAATTTCTCGACCTTGTCCATCTCCTTGAAAAAGGATCATAACCTGCCTCTCCAGCTTTCAAACTTGTATTGATAGGTTTCAGTTCTGACGCATTTTTGAAGTTCTCAGCACGGTTTTTCCTGTTCATCGCCTCCAACATTGCAGCCTTCTCATTATTGCGCATTGGCTGAGATATCTTCTGCAGTTGACTCAGCTTTGAACGTATTCTTTCTGCTTCAGCTTCATCCCTCCGGCCTAGCGCCATCTCCAACTCACCCCTTAACCGGTCCTTCTCAGCAGCAACGTTAATAGGACGTCTCACAGCTGATTTCTTCTGTTGCAGCATCTGCTGTACAGTAGCCGCCGAATACACAAAGTTGTAGGCCTGTTGAATGGCTTCTTTCTTATCCAGCACTTCCTGACGAGTTGGTATACGCACACCATTCTTCTCAGCCTCTTGCAGCCACTCTTTGAACTCTTCTTCAAGGGCAGGTTGGTCTGATACCTGAGTCATTTGCCACCGTGCAGCATTAGATTCATTATCCCAAACAACATTAAGATACTTGCTTGTTGTGTAGCTCTCCAGCTTGTACTGCCGATCAGGGTCACTTGCATCCACATTTCTAACTATGCACAGTCTGTACTTTGGGATGCCTGACTTTGTCTTGCCAATCCCAAGCCGCACAAAGCACCCCGATACGAGTTCCTCAAAGAAGGGCTCCATAAACCATTTCACCAGCTTTGACCTTCGAAGGGTTATACTCTTCACATCATCAAACTTCAGAGGGTCAAGCCTACTAGGTGATTCATCAAATTCATCATCCCTACTATCCTCAGCAGCCCTCCCGTGGTCATTCATCCTCCCCCTGTTGTCGCCATCATTACTCCCGTCGCTCAGGGGGCTTGCAGCCTTGCGCCTAGGTGAGCCACCCTGAGGAAGCAGATCTTTAAACCTGTTGCGGTAACCCTCAGGATCCTGCTGCCTCAACCGCTTGGCCCGCAGCTCGTCCAGAGCACTCTTCGCAGCAGACCTATCTGGCCTGGTCGATGAACGCACGCGGCTAGGCAGCGGGGGAGGGCTATCCTTCCGGGCCTTCTCTGTCTTGGATGATGACGCCCTTGCCAGCTGCTTCAGCTTGTAGTCGTCGATCCTGGTACTCCGCTCCGCCAGGATCATCTCCCTGTCCAACTCCGACATCTTCTCCAACTGCTCCTTGTCATCGTCATCCTTGTACAGGTCGCTCCCCACGGATGGCGCGCTGTCGGAATCATCCCCACTCTGCCTCCCCTCATCGAAGTCCTCGTCGTCGTCCTCCTGCCAGCCGCCCCTGCTCCCGCCCTTCTCCGGCTGGTGCCTTTTCTTGAGCGGCACCTGCGACCCCGACGGCGGCTTCTTCTTCGAGTAGGTCGGCGCCGCGTCCGAGTCGTCATCGTCCGAGCCGTCCGACCCACTCCCGCCGGAGTAGCCCCCACGCCGCCCCCGCTGCTGCTGCCATCTCTGGTTCGACGGCCGGGACTGGTTGCTGTTCTTCCCCGTCCGCCCCGCCGCCTGCAGGAGCAGATCCTCCAGGTCCGGCATGGCCAAGAACGCTCCTCAGAACAACCCCCGCCTACACCAACAACACCGACGCATCAACAAATCTTCTCCCGGCTCCCGCCATGCCCGAAATCAAGAAACGCAATTTCGTCCCGGATCTGGATTAGAATCGGCCCCTCTCCTCCCCTCCCGTGGGAACTCCGTGGCGGGAAAGGAGGAAGAAAGGGAAAAGACACTCACTTGGTGACCCTAACGGGCGCCCTCAACGGAGAAGACGACGGCGCGGACGGCCGGCGGCGGTGACGGCGGTCGATCCCGAGGCGCCGGTGGAGGTGACGGCGGTGACGGCCGGAGGAGAGGGCAAAAGGCGAGTGCGCCGGCCCTAACCTGGTAACTGGTCGAAGTGAGGAAGCTGGTTGGCAGAGGTATGGGCCGAAAAAGGCCCATAATCGGAAGTAAGCCCGGTTGAGATAGGGCCGTGCCAACGATGAGTGAGGAAGACACCACGAGCAGCCAACCATTTTAAAACTGGTTTGGACTTTGGAATACCGAAATTTCATATAAAAAAAGTTCATTTTTAAGTGAATTGAAATTAGTTCTGTTTCAATAAGGCTATCAAGATGGTAGAGATTTGTCTGTTCTCTTCGTTCTTTCTTCGTATCTTATCCACTTATTTCTCATATAAACTTTCGAAAATGCTTCAACCTGGGCGTCCGATCCGTCGGACGCCCGGGCGGCCCGGCCCAAGCGGGAGTGCGGCGAGTCGCGCAGCGCATGCACGTGATTAGACAGAAAACCACCATCCGCTAGAGCCACATGATTAGATACATGCAAAAACTATTTCACTTGGATGGACATGCAAAGGGCCCACATAAGATAGGACATGCATCAGGTCATATGTGTGGATCACCTTCTAACTTTTTTTTAATTGCCTGGTGTATAGTAGGTTATCAAACGTGCGTTTTATTTAAGTTCTTTTTCGATTTCTCATTTTTGTATCTTTTTTATTTGAAGTCCAAATCGCGTAGTACAAATTTTATAGTTCATCTAAATTCTTAATAAACTCATTTTAAATATTTTTCTATTTTTTCTATTTTTTCTATTTTTTTATCTTTATTGGTAACATTTGTTCCAGCAGACGAGATAGATCTGTTCCAGGAGGCTATACTCATTGTTCCAACAGACCAAATTCATTGTTCCAATAGGTATACAAATTGTGGTCCATCAGACTGGACATATTATTCCAATTGGTTTAGTCTATTGTTCCAACAGACCAAATACATTGTTCCAATAGGTATACAAGTTGTTCTATCATACTAGACTTTTTTGTTTCCAATTGGTTTTAGCCTATTATCCCAGCAGACCAAATACATTGTTCTAATAGGTATACAAATTGTTCCATCAGACTAGACATATTGTTCTAATTGGGTCTAGCCTATTGTTCCAATTGGGTTAGCCTATTGTTTCAGTAGATCAAATACATTGTTCCAACAGGTATAAAAATTGTTCTAGCAGACAAGATTGATTATTCCGAGAGGCTAGACTCATTGTTCAGCAGGAAAGATAATTGTTCCGAGAGGATAAACTCATTGTTCCAATAGGCAAACTTTATTGTTCCAGTAGTCAAAACCTTATTTGTTGCAGAAGGCAAAAGCTATTGTTCCAAAAGACAAAAGTTATTGTTCCAATAGGCAAAGCTCAACTGTTCCAGTAAGCAAACTTTATTGTTTCAGTAGACAAACTTTATTGTTCTAGTAGGCAAAGCCTTTATTTGTTCGAGAAGGCAAAAGTTATTGTTTCAGAAGACAAAAGTTATTGTTCCAGTAGGCAAATTTCAACTGTTCCAGTTGGACAAACCTTATTTTTTCATTAGGCAACTTTTTATTGTTCCAGTAGACAAATATTGCTGTTCCAACAGGCAAAAATTATTGTTTCAGTAGGCAAATCTTGTTGTTCCAGTAGTCATTTCTTTCACCGTTTCAGTAGATCAAATGCATTGTTCCAATACATATACAAGTTGTTCCATCAGACTAGACATATTGTTCCAATTGATTTTAGCCTACTATTCCAGCAGACCAAATTCTAAGTTGTTCCATCAGACTAATGTATTGTTTCAATAAGCTAAGTTAATTGTTTCACTAGTATAGTCAAATTGTTCCAGTACAATTTATATAGCAACATAGGTCTTGTTTTGTTCTAAAAAATGAGGAACACGCTAGTGAAAAAATGGTTTGTCGATTGGAGCTTCTAGTCAAAAATTATGTCCGTTTAAAGAATATGAAAAACGGAATCTTTTCGCTAACATCAGCGTGACGTTGGCGCGTGCATGGGAGGGGAGAGCGCTGGTGCATGCGCTGTTTGCATGCACTTTATATGTGATGGCATCACTAGAAAAACACACGGGGGCACCGGAACAACGCGGGATGTTTTTTGTTCCGTGCACTGGATGGACTACTGGCGCGAGGAGCATCCGAACGAGTGTTGGACGAACGGACGTCCGCCCTGTAGTCCAGTCCAAAAATTATTTAACAATATCGGTCTTGTTTTGTTCGTAAAAATGTGAAGACCATGTTGGTGCAAACAGTTGATGGATTAGAGCACCAGTCAAATTTTGTGACCATTGAAAGAAAAACAAAAAAGAATCTTGTTGATGCCATCCCTATGTTGTCTCAGGCAAATTAACCCATTTCTCACAACGCACACATCGAGCAAATTGATCCCGTGCAGTGCATTCATGTAGCCGATACGAGCGCATGAGAAATTTGATACCGCGCAGCACATTCAGATGACCAGTACGCACTCATAAGCTTAACTGGGCCGGGCCACCGCACGGGGCGTCCGATGGAACGGGCGTTCCCTAGTAGCTCCCACTTATACTTTTGACATTTACATTTCATTATTTTTATTCTTATCTTGAAACGATGTTTAAATGCTCTCAGAAACAAGTTAGACAAAGGTCATCACACTTTTCAATCCGTCTTTAAAATTTCTCAAAGTTTAAATTATAACAAGACAAATTTTTTTAAAAAAAAGAAAAAGAAAAAAAAGGATAGGTTGAACGGAAATGGAGGGCTTGGACGGTTTGCATGATCTTCGATTCATGGATTCTGAAAACTGGGTGAAGCTACATCAAGCTCGGAGAGTACACAGCTTCGATTGCAGCTATTATGAAGCTCCAAAGATTTGGTGAACATTACGGACCGACTCGGTTGGTGCTATTTGATTTGGTCTATTTGGCCACCTCTGCATGGCATGTTGCATGCAAAGCTGTTCAAATGGCCCGAATCAATCGGGCCGAAATAGGCAGCCCATTCCTATTTACCTGATAGGTGTGTTCGGTTCGGTTGCAAAATGAATTGAACTAGCCTGATTTGGGCTGGTGAACCATGCCTAGGCCTGACCCTCGACCCGTTGAACCAACACTGTTCGGTTTGCATAGTATTGGCTCAGTTCGGTTTGTTTGGCGTGGTTTACTGTAGCACATATATATATATTCCCATTTTATTGCAACTTTGTGTATATATTTCATGATTAAAATCTACACATCTAGTTAAAATCCATAATAATAAAGTTGTTTTTCTTTTTTGAAGATAGTATGGTCGGTACATGACATACTGGGGTACCCACGCCAAAGGCAAACCAGGACGCGTGGCAGCTCGGCGTAGAGCGGGCGATCAGACCCCCACGCCGAGCCCGACCAGGACGTGTGGCGCCTAGGGCGAGCAGGTGGGCGTCGGCCCCACTTAGCAGGTGCCCGCGCGAAAGGAGGAGGCTTCTCTGCTAAGGCTTCTCCAACGTTCAACGTATCTGCAGCTTTAAATGCAAGGATACAGGCGTGCGAGACTGAGAGAGATGATTACATGCACTATAGTCTGTCCGGCGCACTGTAGCGGTCATTCCATCACTGTGTGGTGGTAGATGCAAAGAGGTGCATGTACGTCAGCAGGAGCAAGTGGGCGGCGCGGTGACCAGAGTCCAACCAGCGGGGTGCCTCCGCCACTCTTATATCTCTCTCTCTCTCTGACCAGCTGTCCGCGCCCTTCCAGTATAAAAGGGAGCGGGGGCAGAGAGAGAGGAGGTTGGATCCCAAGCAGTTCATACACACGCCTCTGTAATAGCTCTCGAGCAAGAGTGTTCTGGATCTCAGTGAATACCATCCTCGCAGGAGTAGGACTATTACCCACATCGGGGGTCCAAACCTAGGTAAACCGGTTGTCCCCCTGTGAGTGTGAGCTTGAGCGATTTAGCGAGAAAAATCCCCCCAACCGAACTACGAATCTCCCCAGAGACAAATCTGTCTGGTTTAGAACACTGACAAGTATCACGCCTTTTTGTAGGTGTTTTTATCATTATCATTTTACTTTTTAATGCCATTTTTAAATTTATTCTTTTTTTATAAATATTTTAAAGGATCAATAAAAAATTAGGCCAACCCACAACAACCATGCCAGATAGTAACCAGGTCGGCCTGGTTTGCCCGCTTCTCCAACCGAACAGGGTCTAGAATTAGATCCCAACACGTTAACTCGGTTGTCCCGGGTCATATAGTAATTGGACCCAAAACGAACCGACCGACCCATTGGCCACCTCTAGATGCATTGAGCAGAGGTGGGGCGCACACCCCCTAAAGTGCCCAGCTGTCGCCTTCGCCATTAACTACGAGGCTCAATAAGTCAATAACAACTGAATTACAAAACAATAGTAGCCACGTCTGAAGAATCGGATCAAAAAATACTAAGCAGTAGATCAAGGCTCGCTCAAACCACCAGGCGAGCATGGACCCTACATCGCCACTAGCGAGCGAGCGCGAGGAGGTGGTGAAGGGGCAATGGATGTGCAGTGGACCATGGTGCCATAGCCGTACTCCTTCACGACTTGATGGAGCAGCTCGACAAATGTGTAGGTGGCCCAACAGCTCGATCAACTCGACGAACCACTATGTCTCCTCCCCTTCACACCAACCTCTACCGGCACGTGCCCTGCCGGCACCCTCCCTCTGTGGTGCGCCATAGCCACCATTGTGCTCTCTACCACAGTGCCAACACCACCTTGAGTTAGGGTTAGACAGGGAGGAGAGAGTGAGAGAGAGCCTACGAGTGAGATCAAGAGAGGAAGGCATGCGCAAGTAGAGAGGGAGTGTTGTGCGAATCATGTTCTTCAGATTGAGGGGATGAACATATGGCATTCATCGAGGAAGGGTCTAACGGGATGCGAATTGCAGCCCTGCTGCATAGATTTGTTTTTCTCGTGGAATACAAGAGGAGAGATTGATGCGATCCCATGAAGTTTTCAGATTGGTCTCTTTTTTATAAAATAGGTTCGACATATCATAAATAGCATCCGACCCTAAACAATTGAAAAAATTATAGTCCGTGTATGTATTTTTGGTCTTAAAATAATAAAAAAAATCATAACTCCGTCTGAACAATGCATTGACTTCCATCTTATTTTCTTTTTTCACTCCAACAAAATGCCATCCAAAAATTTATTTCGAAAGGAGATTCTCCGGACTATGGAGTGCTGGACGGCTTTATCCACCACACCTCACCGCCGCGTGCGTGGCAGCTACCCGAGCTCCCAGCCATCACCGCCACCTACCACCCAGGCGCCCGGCCTCCTCCTCCCACCGCATCCGATTCGACCGGCCAGCTCGTGCACCCAACCGAACCCCATGGCGCACTCCCTTGCCGCCGCCTGCTTCTCGCCGGCCGCCGCCGCCCGCCGGCGGCTGCCCAGCCAGGTGCCGCTCTCGCGCTGCTCGCTGTTTGTTTGGTTTAGGACATTGGAGCGCTTCTTAGGGAACTCTGTCGTGGATTCGATCCGGACGCTTTGCTCACTGTTTGGTTTGAGTACATGCTATTCTTTTCGTTGGACTGGAGGCCGTAGTTCTGTGCTGTTCCTGTATGTTCTTGGTTCAGGTTGCTTTGGTTGGGTTGATGGCTGATGCTTTGGTTCTGGGATGTTTTATCGGATTGGTAACTGGTTGAATTGCTTGGTGCGATTAAATTCGCGTCGCATAAAGATGCTTCTTTTTTCTATTTCTTGATCAGTTTATTCACTGCTTGATGGAGGAAATCTGATTACTGTGGTTTCGCATAATCTTTTACCGAGAAGATAGTTTGTAATTAGTACATGTTGGATATGCGATGGGATGACTGTGCATTGAGTTTACGTATCCATATAGAGAAAAAATAGGTTCATTTGAGCTGGCACAAGAATGATTGGAATTGGTGCAAAAGCTTATGCTTATTACTTTTGGGGTGAATTAATCTTAAGCTGGTGGTTTATTAACTTGCATTTGTGCACACATTGATGAACAGGCGATAACAGTTCTGTTTATTTTAGTGCAAACTGCAAAGATTCCTAACTGTGTTAACTAAAGGTCACCGGCGCTGCAACTGGATCGGACTGGCACGTTCAGTTAATTTTAAAAGAAGTTTCGTATTCTAATGTTGCCTAGTTCAGAAGAAAGCGGGAAGGCTCTGGTAACCACATAAGGACAGCAAATGACAGCACATGCTTCAGATCTTGCTCAAATTAAGAAACATTTTATTTGCAATGCTTTACACCTCTACATCAATGTCCATGCGTTAACGTTAATCAAATATAAAAGACCAACCTTTCTTGTTACAAGTGTATAGTACCGTCCCATCCCATCCCTTGTGCTTCTTGCTGGACTTGGAGTGCTCTGCATTGTTTTGGAAATTGTAAATGTGGTTGCATCCTCGTTTGTTGTTCTTGTTAATGTATTTTAAATGCACAGACCAGATTAGTTCCAACTTTCCAAAGATTGCCAGTTGCACTGTTCTTATTGAATGAGTCTAGCTACCATTATCTGTTCTTCTTATTGATCATCCAGCAGTTTGCACACTTTTGTTTGTGAAAAGGGTGTGTGACTGTGAAGTACAGCGTGCTTATGTAGTGAGCCCTTTACTCTACACACCAATTAATATGGACATTTCATTAATGGGTCGGGTATTAGCATATGGTTATACTGCATCATTGAGTATTAGAATGCATAATGAAAATTCTCTATGTAGGATGGAGCTCTTGGTTTATGGCAGACATCCGAACAAACTGGCACTTGCTTGATCACCTGAAAATTAATAATCTGATGCCATCCATTCGCCCTAGTTCTATATAGTGCTCCATCTTGTTCATTTCACATGAACAGTCCAGTTACAAGGACAGTTTCTTGGTGTATTTCAGGTGACTAATCTTATCTCGAGCAGGAGCTCTGTTTCCTTCCACAGCCAGAGGATGGGCTTTGTGTCCATCCGTTCAAGGACTAGTCCGCTTCGGTTCAAGATATGCTGTTCGGTATGCATAGATCTATTCTTACTACTTATGATGGTTAATCGATATTGTTAGCGCATCAAAGTTTATTACCACGTTTTTGCATTATCTATATCTTTTTCTCGATAAATTAAATAGGAAATAAACTGGTGAATTAACATAACTAATTAAACATGAACAGGGTAAATCTTCACATAACCCTGCCTGGTTTGGGACTTCATTTATATATTTTTTTGTACTTTATGATGCTTTGTTTACTAACTTTATTATTCTCATTTCTCAAACCTCAGTTTAGATACCATGGTTCAAAATTTCCATAGATGATATCATCTAGTTAATCACATAGATATGGTAAATGCTTCAGTGTCTTTTCTAAAACCTACCAGATCATGTGACAGTATCATCTGATTGTTGACAATTCTATTGATTCCTACCAGATCATGTTACAGTATCATCTGATTGTTGACAATTCTATTGATTGTCTTATATTTTGGAAGTGTTTCCACAATGTGCTCATTCTACCAATAAGAAGCAATGACACACTGGTTTGTGGAGCAGGCCAAGAAAGAGACGGTTGACAAGGTTTGTAAAATAGTGAAGTCACAGCTGGCGCTCCCTGCAGATACTGCTGTCACAGGGGAATCAAAATTCTCCGAACTTGGTGCTGATTCACTGGATACTGTAATCTCTTACTACCAAAAGGACCGTGATTCAACAAAATAAAAGATGGTGTCATTCATAAATAACACTGGTTCTCTCTTGTAGGTTGAGATTGTGATGAGCCTCGAGGAAGAATTCAGCATAACTGTTGATGAAACAAGTGCACAGGACATTGCAACTGTGCAGGATGCAGCGAACCTTATCGAGAAGCTTGTTAGCGAGAAGACATCTTAAACACATCACTTTGATGGCCCCTTTGGAAGCCAAAGGGCCTTCTGGACACCTGGACCATCGCTCTTGCAATTGCAATTGCGTTCAGAGACAGAGAATACAATTTATGGCCAACTTTTCGTCCATTGTGTTGTATGTTCAAAATCGTTCATGTTACCCCTCTTCCCTTGACCCTCCCAAGATTTTGTATTGTTGTCGGTGAGGCTAATTCTCCAGAGCTAAATGAAGCAAAGACCATATACCCCATCTACATTTGACATGTTGCATTACTATGGATAAACTAATAAAATTCACGATGAGTCAGCACATTTGGTTTGTGGCTGTTGGATCCCTGGGAAGTCCTAGAGGTGTTTTCGTGTTGGTCTGGTTCTCAATGATGTTTTTTCGGTGGTCAAATTGCGAATAAACGATGCAACTATGGGCAGGAAATGCATGTCTCTGAACAATGGGAAGCTTCCCATTTGTATATAGCCATTGAACTGGATGCGTCTTTAGCTGTGGAATAGGTTAACACTGAACGGGGCTTATATGTAAAATTAACGGATGAAAAACGAGCAGTCCACTTTGAGCGCAACATTATGTCATCGACTGACCTAAGGTAAGCTACCCGCAGCGATAATCAGTGCTACAAAATACATCGGGTTGATCTTGCGCATCGATGCTTCATCGAACGGCTAGGATCGATATAGGGCGGTAGTAGTGATACACAATGTTGGCTACAAATCTTCAATACCTCATGTTGATCTCGTGCAGTCGTGCATCGATGCTTCATCGAAAGTCCATCTTGGCATAAATAAAGATCAAGATACAGCATTGCCATCGGCCCAACATGTCAAAACTCATAAATTTCGATGTTAGTGGTTTTTAGGCAAAAATTAGCATAAATCTTATGTTTTGCGCAGCTGGAGTAAGATTAGAATATTAGATGGTGCAATCTTTAATTTCGACGTCCGAACAATTTTCCTTTAAACAAAACGAGGTCAGTGTTGACGCATATCCTGTTAGTGGAAAGTTGAGTGTCATCGTAGAGATTAAAAACGTGTCACAAATAATTTTAAAATCTTTTTTTAAAAAAATATAAGGCCCACAAAAAGGCTACAAAGTATAGTTTGTTAAAAACAATAAATTTTCAAGTCATAGATTATGATCTAGTTTAAACTGAATCAAATAAAACCACGGTTTCTGTTAACATAAAGAAGAGAAACACTTGGAAGTTGACGTTGCCAAATCGAAAAGCTAAAAAATTCTTCCTTAAGAAAATATAAATCTATCGAAAAAAGGAAAAAGAAAAGAAAGAAGGGGGAAAATGTTATCCTCTTCTGCCTCCTTCGCTGCGCCGCTTCTCGCTCGTGGCTTCCCTCCTCCCCGAGGAAAGGCACAGGCTTGCCTCGCTCCACTGATCACCCTCTCCTCGTTCTCGACTTCCGCCTCCGTCCGAGACTCCTCTCCACGGTGGCCGCCGCCGCCGCCTCTCCTCGCTGTTCTCCAAGCTCCTCGCGCCGCCGGTGGAGGGGAGCACAACAGCCGCGTCCAGGAGCTGAGGGTGCCCGGTTCTTGGCTTACGCCTGCTGGAGCAGCACAGGTTTGGTCCAAAGATTTCACCTTTTTTTCTTGCCGCTCGTGTAGCAATGGCCCGTGGAGATTGGTGTGGTGCTGCTCCCGTTCTTGGGTACCAGTCTAGAGTAATAGAGTATTAGAGTTGAACATGCCTGTCTAAGATTGGCCCCTTGCTTTCCAGTATGGTGCAATATGTCAGGCTAATTGCATTTATATGTGAACATATGGTGTTAGTTCTGAAGGCTCGGTTTGTAGTGTTCAGATCAGATGCTGATGATGGCGTTAGTTTATTAGGTTAACTTAGGGGCTCCCTAATATGTAATCTTCAATCTTCCGTTTAAGTGCCATCAATGCATCCCTCTATTACCTGTGGAGCTGTGGTTTCTGAATTCACAAATTTTGAGCAGCGAACAGAATCTAGGAAATCCTATGGTTGGAATGCTTTTGGGAAAAAGGAAAGAACAGGCCTGTCTGTCAAGTTTATCTAAAAAAACCTGCAACCCACACACACAGGCACTATGACATGAGTGATGATAATCATGTATTTATGCGCGATCTTATCTTGCTTGGAAGAGGTCATGTAGAGGTGGACCATCCAATCACAAATGCCATTTTCTCAGTGATACTCTACAATTCTGAAGTAACGAACAGAGTGTTCCACGCATTTGCACAGCTAGATTTATGTCGACATTTAACTTGACATGGACATTACTTTTTAGAAACGAGCAAGGTATCCCACACGTTTGCGTGGCTAGATTTATATTTGATATGGACTTCTTTTCTAATATCTTATTTGATATGGACTCCTTTTAATTGGTTCTATTTTATTATGGTAGTGGATGTGGACTATTCTTTTAATTTAAGCCGTTACAATTTGGGTCCACAAATAATCGACGATGTAGATCTTTATTTTTCTTTCCTATTAGTCTGAGTTTTTCTAGTATTTTAGGATTAACATGGTGGCTCCGTTTAACTCTTCTTTAATATAATGATAATAGTTTTATACAATTTTTTATTGTAGCTAATATGAGGTTTTTCTTTTAATATGACATGGACTCTTATTTCTATTATTTTTTAAATTTCTACTACCTCCGGTCATAAAAACAAATCATCGTTGACTTTTGAGCACGCTTTTGACCATTCGTCTTATTAAAAAATTTAGTTCAAACATGCGTAAATATAAATCATGTTTAAAGTATCTCTAATGAGAAAATAAATCACAACAAAATAAATAATAACTTACGTAATTTTTTGAATAAGACGAATGGTAAAAGCCGTGTTCAGAAGTCAACAACGACTTGTTTTTATGACTTGAGAGAGTATTATTTTATTTTATAATTATACTAGTATTGACTCTTCCTTTAAGTCTAAGCTGTTATAATCCGATCCACTATAATCAATGGTGCAAATCTTTTTCATTTTTTCTCCGATTAACGTGCGAATTTTTAGGATCTTAGGATTAATGTGGTT
>SPJY01000075.1:1176958-1226916 GCA_005191435.1 Raddia distichophylla
ACTTCTTTACTCATGGAAAAATTTTGTTCTTTATGACAGGAATGGACTAATGACGATCTTGAAAATGAAATGGACATTGTCTTAGATGCCGTGAACAAAATAAGGTCTCTGAAGCCACCAACAGTAAGAAATGAAAGGTGTGTGTATGGTCATCTGGTTTCTTTGTTTGGTATTTTCTTGCTTTATTGGTCTGGTTAACAAGGCTGTCTTGCAAAATGTAATATCCTATCGCTTATCCTTTTGCTCTGAACAGGCGGCCTGCTTTTGCACTCTGCCGAGGACAAGATATCACTGCTACTATTCAATGCCATCAATCACTAATTGTGTCTCTTTCTTCCGTATCACTTAAGGTTCTGCCTTACATTTCTGTATGATTGTTTACATTTTCTTTTACATTTTTAATGGTTTTTTTCTTGCGTGGTCTGCAATTAGTTTTCTCCTTTGTGGATTGAAATTTATGCTCAAACCTGAATGGATCTTGATTGCATAAAATAACATTTTTTACCCGTTGACTCCCGCCAAATAATGTCCATTTATATGCTGTATAGTTACAATGTTTTGAAAATCAAGCTAAGTTGAAGGGCTTTAAACAAAATTGCTGATCTGGTACTGGGAATTATTCAGATCCTGACAGATAATGACGAAACTCCAGCTGATTGTGCAATTGCTGTTGTTAACAAAGATTGTCGGTGTACCTTAAGCTTCAAGGAGCCCTAAATGCAGAAACTGAGCGTGAAAAGCTAAGGAAGAAGAGAGATGAAATTCAAAAGTAAGTGTGCTTATATTTTCTTGTCCTTAAATTTTGTAATGAGCTGGACATATTTCTCTGTTATTCCCAAATATCAGTAGCATGGTCTCTTATCATACAATGCAGGCTACAACATGCTCTGACACAGAAGATGGATGCTTCTGGCTATCGCAAGACGGCAAGAAGGCACCTCAAAGTGTCCAGGAAGAGGACATCAGAAAGCTCACTGCTTTGTTGGAACAACTGGAGGTCATAAGTGAAGCTGAGAAGAAATTAGATGCCAGAATCGACAATAATTGACTCTCTGATGATCATGCTACTAAATAGTTGGTAGCAGCCGCAATTACAGCTGCAATAGCGGTAGCAGGGTGCTGATGAAAATCCGCTACCACCCCGCTATATGTTGCTAATGATCCCTGTCTATAAGATATCTTGTGTGGAAGCTGATCCCACATTTTTTTTTGAAAGCAAAGTTATCTGTATGCCAACCGTCAGTACAGAACAGCATTTTTGAGTTCGATCTTTTTTGGGACGACTTTACGATCCAAAATAACACGCTTTGTTCATGTAACACTCTAAACATGAGCCCGGGTTGTCTGGATCATTTGACTCATTTGACTGGTGAGTCGGGTGTGATGAGGTGTGACATCTTTGGGTGTTGGCACGAACGTTTGGGCGAGCATGCGAGAGGTTGATGCATGAGTCAACGTTTCAATTTACATTTGGCAAAGTGTACGACGGCTGGTCTTGTGTCGTGTGGACACTGTTGCACTTCTTGACAGCGTGTAAATCTATTTTAGTAGCTTTGTTCTTGGTCATTGAACACGCTCCCTGCTGTAAATAACTGTCTACTCAGCCATTGAAGACGCTCTCTGCTTTTGGAGTTTCCGTGGAGACGCACATGGAAAATTGTGAGCTCATTGGAGTATATCATATAATTATTTATGCAATGCTAAATCCTCGATCACTGGTCCAAAATTTTCATTATGGCTATATTATTTCTTTTTAAAATTTATTAACGTTTTGTTTTTTACCTTTTCTTTCCTACGCCCTTTGCAGCCACATGATACCCATGATTCCTTCGCAAAACACTGACGCTGCCCATAACAGATCTGTAAAACACCCATGATATCCATGATACCTCCACGAAATATCGGCGATACTATCCCTATGAAATATTTTTTGAACAAAATCCCTATGAAATATCAACGGTGCCCATGCATGATACCTACATAAAACATCTATGATACTTATGATACCTCGATGAAACATCAATGATACCTCTACAATACCTCAGTGACACCATGATGATACGTTGAGGTTATGAGGTACTATAGATGTGTGAATTATTATACTTTGAAAATATCTTGGTGTGTAAGGATTTGCTACACCGGATTACCCGTAAAAAAAATGTGCACTTAAGAACTTAACGAAAATATTACAAAAGATCAAGGGAGAGAAGAGGAGTCAGCCCAACAAAACAATAATGAACTGAGAAAAATAAAACTAGCGGTATCTTTCAATTTTAATTTAAGGTGAAAAGAACATGGCCTTAATTTGCATGTGTTTTTTTTAGCTTCCATAAATTCATCATGTGTCATAGGTTGTTACTTTCGTTCTTTAGTTCTGGCCTTTTACAGCTCCACTATCACATCTTGCAAGTTGATTGTTTTATATGTAATTTTTTCAAGTTTCAGAGTTGTACTACTTGATCAAACTGATATCATCGTAGCAATCAAAATTTCTGAAGCACTGCACTAACATGCCCACTTGAGAAAACTGATATCAGCGAAACAATCAAAATTTCTGAAGCACTACAGTAGCATGCTACACTTCCTCGATATATTGTATCTACTCTATTGACATGTTTTTTCCCTATAAATTATAGTTTTAATCAGAAATAAAATATGAGTTACCTTTTTGCATGTTGTAAATTATATGTTCGTCGTGCTATCAAATATCTTCTTATTTTTTACAATGTGACTCATGAATTTCCTCTAACTGCCAAAGTAATCCCTATGTCCCAATATGGCGTCTTGCGACACAAAAATTCCTAAATTGGAGTGCTGAAAAATTGGTGGCTCCTTCTCACCGTGCTGTCTCAAAGATCACCGCATGGAGATCAGTGATGCGATGACTAGACGTTGGGGTGGCGAAAGGTCGTCGCGGGGCTGCGAGATCCGGTCAATGGAGTGTGGATTTCATGGTTTTGGGTGTAGGCGGCCTCCTTCAATGTTTTCTGGTTTTTTATGATGATTTTGGTCTTTTGGCGTTTTGCTAACTTCTATCAAGGAAACTAATGATGTATGCGGCTAAGGTCTGCACTGTTGAAAAACTACTATTTAAGATAGCGATTTCTAACTGTTTTTATTCATTTGTGTGTTTTTGTCGATCAACCATCATCTCTATCTCTATCTCTATTACTTTAAAGCGACTAATGGTGGCGGTGGTGCCGGTGGTGGTAGTGTCATCTCACCATCTAAGTGTAAAATTTTTTGTATGAACATTGCGCAGTCCCCAACTAATATTTTTTATCAGTGTATTTGAACACAAGCCTTCCACGTATACCTATACGCTGATCACATCCTTCCCAAGTTTTTATCTTCATACTACATGCTCACTACTGCTGTTGTCGAATATTCATCTTTGTCTGAACTGTTATAATTAGAATTTCATTCATTTTCTTTACTGCATCGTTTAACTGGTTTGTCACCGACGGCTCCCACTCTCCATTCAACTCTTTCGAAGTTGTCGCTTCGTCCTCTGGCGGGGGCTCGCTGGGGAGGCCGCCGGCGGCATCGGTGGATCGCAAGTCGAAGATGGGGACCCTGAGGCAGATCCAGAACGAGACCATCTCCGCCGCCAAGGCCCTCAACTCCGTCAAGGCTCCCCCAGCGCAACAGGAAGAATAAGGCAAGTCTCTCCCTCTACCGCCACGTCATTTGTACCCACTGTGCTCTAGTTCCATTAATATCTGATTAGAGTAAATTACACTGTTGCCCCTTAAAGTTGGTCGAAAATCTCACTTAGCCCCCTAAACTTTGTTTTGTCCGCTGCGGCCCCTTAAAGTTGTTTCCGGGTGTCACGCAGGCTAATTTTTTCAGCACCCAAAGCCAACTTCCGGGGGTTGTGGTGCAACAAAATCCAACTTTCTGGGGCTTTGTGACACCCGGAAACAATTTTAAGGGGCCACAGCGGACAAAACAAAGTTTAGGGGGCTAAGTGAGATTTTCGACCAACTTTAAGGGGCAACAGTGTAATTTACTCATCTGATTATCTGAGCAGATTGATGCACAACTTTGGAGTTCTTTGATGTTGGTAATTTACTTGCATGGCATTGAACTGATCCTACGTTTGATTTTCAGACATTAGTGACTTCAAGGCAAAGCCAATGGTCATGCACTTTGGGTCAATATTCCGTTGGAAAAAATCATCGTTTATTAAACTTTTGTTATGAACAAATTACGCAGTTGAGCTTTGTTTAAAATTAAATATAAAAGTTCCGGTCATAGCAAAACCATCAGATTTTTGTGTTAATATCATCTAATAGTATTAAATTGTAACTTTAGTCTACCCTTTTCAATTGCAGGCATCATGTCAGGCAGCCAGCTACTCCCAATTTTTTCTTTAGCCATGAGCATGCCATGTTGGATAAGGAAGAAGGCAACATGTTGAACTACTCATATATTGATTGATTTAACCTACAAATATGAATCGATCGATTGTTCTTACTTTTGCAGGCTGTCACAAACAGTAGGGTGCTCGCTTAGTTAAAATGTTTAGTGATCTTTGCCATATGTACTTACCCTTGAAATGATTTAATATTTTTTCTCACTTACAAATCTAACATGCTCAAATAGATTTCTATATTTGTGGAGACATGATTCTTGAAATGTTGTATTGTGGCTCTCAATTTTTGTAGAGTGGATGTGTTTACTGCTCTAATATGTGAAACCGCTCTGAATTGTGTTTTCCTCTCTCTTTTGTAGTCCCATGGCAAAGCACGGGCATTGTACTAGTAATCTTTTAATTGGCAATTCATTGGATCTGTCATCAGGACATAGGTACCTGCAAGGAATGCAGGATATTGGCCTCTTTCATAAGCGGAATGAGCCCAAGACCATGGCGGGGTATACAGACGCGGGGTATATGTTCGATCCGCATGTGGCTCAGTCTCGGACTAGGTTTGTTTACCTGTATGGCGGTACAGCGATTTCGTGGAAATCAAGTAAACAGTCGCTGGTGGCAACCTTGACTAATCACTCTAAGATCATTGCCTTATATGAAGCTTCCCGCGAGTGTGTTTGGTTGAGATAGATGGTTAACAACATCCAGGGTAGTGTGGCTTGGAAACCATCGAGTCCCCTACACTTATCTTTGAAGATAACGCTTATTGTGTTGCTCAAATACAAACTGGCTACATAAAGAGCAATATCACGAAGCATATTGCTCCTAAGTTGTTCTACCCTCACGAGCTCCAAGGGAGTGGTGAGATTAAGGTAGTTCAAATGAAATCGTGTGACAATTTGGCGGATTTGTTCACAAATGCTTTGCCTACCTCAACATTCCGGAAGTGTGTTCGCGGAATAGGGATGAGGCGGTTTCAAGAGGTGCAGGGCTCAAGGGGAGCAAGTGCCTAGGTAGTCCAGATATTGATTGGAAATCACATATTATACTCTTTTTTTCCCCTTGTATGAGTTTTTTTCGGCGTGGTTTCTCATAGCAAGGTTTTTAACGAGGCTATATCACAGGTATGCATGTGTGAGCGATGTACTCTTTTCTCCAATCCTTTTACCCCACTGGGTTTTTGGATGAAGTTTTTAGTGAGGCATGTGCATAGCGCGATATGCCCTGGGGGAGTGTTGTAAAACCCCTTGCCTCAGCCGGTGGGCCTAGCTTGGCGTCGGCGCGCGCCACGCGTGGCCCCACTAGGGCCGGTGGCTAGGGTTTAGATGTGGGCACACCGAACTCCCGTTTTCATTATAAATAGATGAGAGATTCCCTTGTATTTAGTTGAACAATTGTTTAATAAAGTTTCCACCATCGTGTGTTCTCTCTCTATTTCTCCTATCTCCTGTGATTGATCGATTTGATTGCTGCGACGTGCCGTACGGCGAAAAAAGGGAGTTGCAATTAATTGTGTAGTATCATAGGGACTTAGGTGCAAAGTGTGGGAAGATATAATAATATATAATACCCAATGCTGGCAAGGAATGTGGCAAGATCCCGATTCCCCATTTCCCCCACTCTGTTCTTCACTCCCCTGGTGACCTAGCTCCTCTGTGCCCAATTCCTCCAAGTACCTTAGCTATCCAGGGGAAGAATGGCTCGCTTTGTGGAACGTCCATCACGTTCCTATCATAGGCCGATAAGTGGCTACCACAGGGGATGGGATGCTATAAGTTTTATCAATACCTATGCCATGTTCATAGGGCACCTGTCGCTGGGCGTGAGGGGTTTGAGTCTGCTGGTGATTATGTGGATCACCGTCGTCCTGCTCGGCGGTTTCGTCACCCTGCTGGAGAAGAAGGACTTCTGGTGTCTCGCCGTGATTACCCTCGTCCAGACAGCCGGGTCAGTTACTCATCTTGTACTAGTACATTCACATGTGTATTTCCGCTTCTTTCGAACATTACTTTACTCCATCTAACTTCAATGGCTACGCTTCATTAGATCGGGTCATTTTTCTATCATTTAGGCTACTCAATTTGACTGCTATTTTTTTTGGGGTCTAGATCTGACTGAATTTATTAATTATGAAAACCATACGACAGGGTTTTTGATGTCTTTTTAGGGGAAAAGATGGGCAGTATTTGGAATGCATTCATAGGTCTGTTGGTTCCGTCCATAATCGGCAAGAAGGAGCCGAGCCGGTCACTCTTTCAAGCGTCCAATGTGGATACCATTGAGATGCTCGTGCGCATAGCCACCGAAGCATTCTCAAGCTCCAAAGCCGCTATTGTAACTGCGGCGGTTCAAGTAGTGATGTTCGCCATTATATTGCTCCCTCTGGCAGCTCTCTACATGCTTGGGATCTACATCTCCACCGGGCTCTCGCTGTGGCGCTTGATACAGCGAGATTACGGCGTCACGGGGGCAGATCCAAACAAAGCGAACCTGAAGCCGGCGCTGGTCCTCTTGTACTCCCTGTGTCTGTTCCAGGGCGTGCTCTTCTGCTACAAGAAGATAACAATTGCTTTTGCGGAGAAGAAAATTTCAAATGGCGTGTCCAAGTTATGCAGTTTCAGTGATGAGGCACTGATTTTGGACTACTTATGCGAGACCAGAACCGGGTGCGAGTCGGACCCGTTGTTCATCAGAGGAAGGAACATGATCACATACGCCGTGGACCTGATGGAGTCCAAGTCACCTGACAGCTACATATCCGGGATAAAGCTCATGGACTCACTCGTCCAGCAACAGTATTTGGATCTGGACACTAGAACGGACCGAGACTCTCTCCTGGAGTGTCACATGCTGATGAAACAGCTGCTGGCTGGGTCGCCATCATCTAGCTACATAACCCACAAATTGCTGAACACACTGGACTCGAGAAGCCCCTACGACAGGGAGATCAGGGAGTGTGCCGCAAGGATAGTAGCGCACATTGCCGGCGACATCCATCTGGAGCGGTTCCCAGGAGGGATTCAGTGCATTGCTTCCTTGCTCTGCACATTTGATGAATACTGCTTCATCCAGCCATTTCAGCGAGACTGGCTACTCGAGATACATGAGCCAGAAGGCTGCCTGCAGCTGCGCAAGACATATGATGAGGTCTGGGAAGATGCTCCTCCACCTAAGCTGTTATCTGCTAATGACATCCACTGGCAGAACCACGGCCGCCTGGTGCTAGATGGCATGTGTATCCTTCGCAAGCTCGCCGGTAAGGACGACAACTGCAAGGTCATAAGCAACACCCCAGGTCTGGTCTCAAAGATCATGGCGCCACTACACATCGTCCATCATGATGGTTATTTGCCGTGGCACGAAATGGTGGAGGGGTCACTGAGGGTTTTGTCCCAGCTCGTTACTGCTTATGGAGAGACTGGCACCAATCTGTGTTATTCAATCTCAAGCGACAAGCAAGCAATCACCAGCATGCAAAATATTATCAATATCAATTGTCCCAAGTGTCATCCCACACAAGCCATTAAGGTTCTCACACATCTATGCATGGATGATGCATCTTCCAATTTGGCTACTGAAATCAGACAAATCAGAGAAGATTTCATCAAGAAACTAGTAAAAAAAATTTTTGAGGATCAGCCTGGGTACCCTACAAAATTGGCAGGCGAAAAGCTCGTGATGCTGTCATCCCAAAGCAAAAGCAACGCCATGGTAATCCTACAAGCAAGTGATGACAGGCTTTTCATACTACTTGAAAATACAGAGAGCAAATACGAAAATACCCTACAAATAAATGCAGCAGAAATATTGGAGAATCTATGTCGACATTCCAACAGGGATGATGAATGTCTCAGGAAACTAAAGGAAGCCATGCCCGGTGCGCTGTTAAAGGTACTCTCTTCCCCTCAGCAGTACAATGGTGAGCAACACAAGGATGGGAAACTGCAGGCAGCCTTGTTATCCCTTTGTGTGACGGTATGTGACACATTGGTCAGTGCAGATGAAGATTTGATTCCTGTAGTTGCCCCAAGAGATGGTGCATCTAGCTTTGCAAAGAAGCTCATGGAGATGGTGGAAAGAAACAATGAGTTTACAGCTGACTGCCTGGAAGTACTGAAAGTTACCAGTAAGATGGTCATATCAATGATGAAACACAGAGACCGGTACGTGCATGTGCAACAAGACCTTAAGAACTTGATACGAGCGTTGTCCATTGCTTCGAAAAAAAAGTTGGATCTCGACTACTGCTCCATGGTTTTCGCCAGCGACAACCATGGCGCAACAACTACAAAGCCTATCAGGACCCTAAGTTCCCTGGTGAAAGAAGCAAGGGAACTCGTGGACAAAAAGTTAGAACTTTGAGTTCCATATGCAGTATGCCCTCTAGCTATCTTGTGTCATGTCGATGTAAGTCGACACTTTTAAGTTAACTGTTTAATTGCCGGTGCTCTGGTGCATCAGCGAGCCTATGAGCCGCTTATATTTTGAATGTATTCCATCTGAGGTTACCTGGAGGTACCCAGATAAAAAGATTATGTTGAACTTCATTTTCGTCAAATGTCCTTATAATCAATAAAGTCGGGCACAAGGTGTAACACTAGCCTTCCATAGGACTCCACACGCTACTAAAACAATAATAATGCTACAATTTTAATTCGACATGCTACCTGCTCTTTTGGGCTGATCTGAGCGTCTGAATGGATGAACGGTTTTAGAGCTTTTCGAGATAGAGTCGAGATTCGTATCTATCTCTTTTGATTTGTTTTCTTAAGCGTTAGGCCATACCTTTAAGACAATGAAAAAACAGACTAAAAAATTAAAGCGAATGTTTTTTTCATAAAGATAAGCCATTAAGTTGTTGTGCTGTTAAGACAAAAGAACTGGTCCTTAAACTTGGTTTACAAAGACTAAAATACAAACCACAAGATAAACCTATTCCTAAGTGAAACCAGCAAGATAAATAAATACAAGAAACTTTACCCAGTGTCGGGGTCAGGGAGATGGGCTCCATGGACCGGCAACGAGATTTGTAGTTGGAGCGAGGCCCAACAACAACCCTTCACTGCACTCTGCGCGGGCTTTGACCTTGACAGAGACGAGGGGCGTAAGATCTACTCCTCGCGTGGGTTTGGTGGCGTGGAGTCGGGCCTAATCTCTCAAAGCACGACTGGGAAAAGATGGTTAAGAGACCTTAAGGAAGGCCGTAAGGTGATGACACAAATGTTTTTACCCTAATTCGGCCACCAGTACCGGGTAATAGTCATACTCTGGCCTCGTTCACTATCAAGTGGAAAACAATACAGACTGAGGTTTAAAGGAGTGCCCTTGGCACTGGATGAGCTAGAGGACTGCCAAGACTATTGCTACGAGAGCAAGTGGTGGCACTATGACTAACGGTATCTCTATTGTGGTGAAAACTTCCGACCGGCCAGGCCCTCCATAGTGGGGAATGGCCTTCCTTTTATAGGCACGACAGGCACCCCGGGGACTATTCGGCAGGCCCCGCGCCACTTCTCGCTTTGTCCATCTCGACCGCAAAGCGTCTGTCTTGATCCAGGGCATCTTCACGTCTGTCCGTCTGGGGAAAGTGAGTTCTATCCTGCAAAAGAAAACTTGTCTGGTGAGAGTCGTTCTATAATATTGTCCTGATGCACCGAATCGCGGGGGCAAGCTGCCGTCCAGGAAAGGTAATCTTTTTTATGCTCGAAGTAGGCTTGACTGGTCTTGCCGGCTGCATGCCACCCGTTGGCGAGGGGCAACACATCGTTTTGTTTCTCAGACAGATCCAAGTTATGCACTGGACGTGTGGCAGCCGAGAGGGCCTACCCCCGAGCTTGAGGAAGCTGGGGGTGGAGGACCAACCTCGCGGGCAGCGTAGCTTGGGGCGTCTGTAAGCCCCAAGGACCCCTTAGCTGGGTTTCGGCATTTGATGACACGTGTCTTCCAACCACACAAGACTAAGGACCTTATTTCCTAGCTATCTTTTAGTGTCTTTCGGTTGCGTGTGTGTTGGGGCATTTGAATATCAAGTGCATGTCTTTCTCTGGCAGGCAGGTCCCACTGAGCACTTCAGTCTAGTTCTTATCTCTTCTGAGCCGTGTCGAGAGGATTCGAGAGTGCCAGTGTGTCCGAGGTAGTTTGTTTTGGGTAAAAGGCATCGGAAGTGCCCGGAAGGATCTAAGGCAACTTTCCTCGTGTTCGGGGGGTTTCGTAGCCACCAAGTCCAACGCCAAATGTTTCCGGCGCGAAACTTCCCGCCTAAGCCAAGTTCTTATCGGAGTCCACAAAGAGCTCAATCAATGAGCTCAAGGAGCTCGATTCTTCCCTATCAGATGTTGATGTGTGCAGAAAAATGATCCAGGTGCTGCCAAGGCAATAGTACCGTGACATCATCACGTACCTCTCCAATAGTGGCCAAGTCGAGAAGCTTGCTCCCACAGCTCTTCTGAGCAAGCTCACGGCTCATGAGATGCTCATCATTGAGCCTGGGGCGTCGTTTGCATCTGAGAAGAACAAGGTTGTTGCCCTCAAGGTGAGTGGATCCAAGCCAAGTGGCACCAAGGCAAGTTCTGTTGACGATGGAGAAGAAATGACCCAGAGTCAGTTCGAGGCTGGGTTTGAGCAACGGGGGTTGTTCATAAAGAATGTTGGTCGGTTCATGAGTAACAATGGATACGGTGACAAGAAGAAGCCTGGGAGGAAGTCATATGCATCACTCCGATCCTATGAGTGTCAAGAAAAGGGCCACATAGCTTCAATGTGTCCTCAGAAAGGAAATATCAAGTATAAGGAGAAGGCCAAGAACAAGGGTGATGGTGAGAAGCTGAAGCATAAGGAGAAAGACAGGGGAAGAGCTTTCAGAAGCCAGGCTAACACCCAAACCTGAGCATACAAGGCAAACAAGGGATTCATGATAATACTCTCGAGCTATATCCACATGGAGGTAGAAAGTTAGCATAAGCTTAGGAAATGGTGAACCTCGGGTTACCTCCCGGCAGGGCTTTGTTTTAGGTCGAAAGCTAGACCTCTCGCGTACCTGATACTTGTTCTTTGCCAGCATCCGAGGACGGAGAACCGGTCAGAGTTGCTGCAGCGATGATTCCTTCTTGCACCTCCCTTGATTTGAACATGTTGATGATTGCCTTGTGTCGGCGTTTTCAGCCGGCGGTAATTTATCCGGGGGTTAGACCACGGGGGTTCGGTAGAGGGGGTCTTCGTAGCCAGCCCACCTCCTCTCCTTCCTACAAGATTTGTGGCTAGAACTCGTGCAAGAACTCAAGAACAGTGAAGAACACCTTGATCTACCTAGGTTCGGGCCCCCAAGGTGGGTAACATCCCTACTCCGGCTTGAGCCCTTGTTCCTTGTGTATTGTGTAAGAAGAATGGAATCCCTCCCCTTTTGTACTGGAGCCTAGGGTCCCCTTATATAGAGCTGTGGTGGACCCAGGCTGTCATAGAGAATAAGGGTAGGAAGGAAAAACTACAATTACAACAACGTTTGGATCTGGTGAGAGCTGTTCCTTTCGGTTTGCTTTACCAACACTCCTCCTCGCAGCCGAATGCCAGGACGCCACCTACCCCATGTCCTCCCTGATAGGGAAAGCCGCCTTTGATGGGGCCACGAGCTCAACCACCCACTTTGCCTTGGACTGCCTCAGGGAATCCACTGCTGCACCCCTAACAATGGAGGAGGGAGTGGTAGTCGCCCTGCCACCCCTAGCACGTCTTGTCAGAGCCTGCCGATCCGCATTGAATGCTCGGGATTAGGCGTGATCAGGGAGATGCCTTCGAGGAGAAGCCTTCCTGCGCTGCGCGGCCCTGACCGGTAGGACCCCTCGGCCCGGGTGCCACGCATCCTCCTCGGCCTAACAGGTGCGACCTGATCGTCCGCCTGCCCACCGCGCCGCCATGTGCCCTACTCGGTCGGGGTTGGGACCTGATCGTCCACCTGCCCACTATGCCGCCACGTGTCCTGCTCAGCCCAGGTTGGGACCTGGTCGTTCGCCTGCCCGTCGCGTCACCACGTGCCCTGCTCGGTCCGCGTTGGGACCTGATCGTCCACCTGCCCGCTATGCCGCCACGTGTCCTGCTCGTCGCCGGGCGGCGGGGCCTGCACGCCGTCCTTCACGCCGGTCAACGAACCGAGTTCCTTGTAAAGTCTTTTCGGTCTTTGGCCCCAACCCCACTTAGCAGCGGTGGAGAGGGCACCCTGGTATAGAATATACCGACAGTAGCCCCCGGGCCCACCTCGGGGGCGTGGGAACAATTTTCTACTGTGACGTGCGATGGCTTCCATACTGATTACCCTTTTCCTCTTTTTTCGGAGCGGAGGCCACCCCAGGTGGGCCACATCCCTCCACGTCTTGTCTCATTGGGAACCGTCGCCGCGCGCATGAATCGAAGAGTTGCCCTGCGAGTGGTGGGCCCTGGCTCCATTCCACACGGGGAAACTAAATCGCCGCCACGCCGCCCCTATAAACGCTCACAATCCCCTTTCTTCTTCTTCCTTCTTTCACTTGTCAAGCTTTCCAAACTTCCTTGCCGCCACCACTGCTCTTGCTGCCCACACTTCACGCCTTCGCCTTCGTCCTGCTTCCACATCTACTGCGCCACCACTGCTCAGCGCGCTCGCCAAGGGAAGAAGACAACGCCGATGGGATCCCTTCTGCCCCGGTCCACCGTGACCACCGAGCGAGTCGAGGCCTTCCTCAAGCTCGTCGGGAAGGGGCGCCTCCATCTCCGTCCCGGATCCAAGGTGCTAGCGTGCCAGGACGGAGAGATTATTCTCTTTGAGTGGAGCTTGACGGCGGGGCTGGCTCCACCCTTCTCCGACTTCCTCATTGCGACGCTCCAATGGTACCGCATTCGCTTCGTCCATCTTGGCCCCAACTCCATCACCATCCTCTCTACCTTCGTGCACCTCTGCGAGTTGTATGTGGGTGTGCGGCCTAATCTCACCCTCTTCCGATACTTCTACCCATCCGCACCACGTCCGGCAATGGGGTGGTGGGGAGCTGCCACTTCCGCCACCACGACCATGCCGCCACCCGCTACATTCCTCTGGACTTGAAGTCCAAGTGGAAACCTTGGAAGAGCCACTGGCTCTACGCCGGCGACGACAGCAACCTGGAGGAGCTGCTGCTGTCCAACCAGTCCGTCGAGTACAACGAGTGCTGGAGCGCCGACGTTGAGGAGACTACGAAACTCCGGGCCGCAGCGGACCGCATCCAACACCTCCGCGATGCCGGGCTAATAGGGGCACATGTCTTCTCCGATTTCCTAGCGCGCCGCCTTTGTCCCTTGCAGCGCCGTGATCGCCCGTCCTGGACTTACTCCGGTGAGGACGACCCCGCCCGCATATATCCTGGCAGTAAGTTGTCCATCCGCACGCTTGATTCCACATTGTTGACCTCCTCCCTGTTTCTGAACTTTGGGACCGTGTGCCAGAGGCCGAAAATCTGGATTGGGCAACCCTCGCCGACCAGATGAAGAAACCGCTCGGCGCAGTCCCCCAGGACCTGCGCGCTGACGTGCGCGGTCCCAATGGTGCCAGACCCATCTGCCGCGTGAGTGGCCAACAACGGGTTGAGCACCCCGCCGCGATTCTCCCATTGGATGCAATGGGGAGGGTCGAGGCGACGACGCGACGACCGAGGGGAAGCGCCTCTTCATCCAATGAGCCGGTGCGGAAGCGGCTCCGGACTACCGCTAGCGATCCCGCGTCTGCTCCTCTTCGTTCCGCCCCTCCTCTTCGTCCCACCTTCTCCTCTTCATCCTGCCCCAGACCTCTCCGCAACGCCGCGACGGCTCACCGGCGCCGCCGCCGAGCGCCCTTCCGCACCAGCCTTCCGCCGCCGAAGATGCGGCGAGCACCAGGGGCAATGCGCCCGCCGAGCCCGTGCCGGTCAACCTGACGCCCCAGATGCCCACGAGGAGCGGAACCGTGGCACCTCCGTTGTGCGCACAGCCATCCATGACGCCACTGGCCTCGACTCCCGCGCTGCCACCGCCGACTGCCTCCGCCACAGACACCACTTCCTCCACCGCTCAAAAGGAGGCGGAGGCGGAGGCGGAGGTAGGGAAAAAGATCGTGCTTGGCCCCTCGAAGTACCGCGCGCGAGCGGCCCGCTCGGTGTACGCCTTCTTGACCCGCTTGACCTGCTCCCTTTTCTTCTTGCCTTGTGTTTTCTTGCTCTTTGGGGTAGGAAACCCGCCGGTCCTCCTCCGAGCGTGGGTAAGTCCAAGTCGGATACCATCGCACCGTCACCCGCTCCCGCCAAGACCACGGAGACCACCTCGCTGGACGCAGCCGCGCCACCACCTGTGCCCACCAAGACCACGGAGGCCACCGCCACGGAGCAGCCTCCCGTGGCCACAGCGCTTACGACCGGGGCGGCCATGGGGGCTGCGGAGCTGGGCTATCTGCTATCGATCATGGCTTAGCTTGACAAGGCGCGCGCGGGGTGAACGATTTCTGCACGGCGCACTCCTAGTGGGATCACCGCCAGATGGAGCTAGTGGCGTCTCTGCGCCAGGACTTAGCGCAGAGAGATGCCGAGAGGGCCGACCTCACCTCCTTGCGCGTGCCCAAGCTGTCGAAGAGACTGCCCGGACCGCAACCGAGGCCGACAAAGCTGCCAAGGAGGCGGCCCAGGCCGCGAAGCAGGAGGTGACCAGGGTAGAGAAGAGGCTCCAGGCTTCCCTCACCATCACCAACACCATCAGGGACACGCTCAAGGACACCTTCCCTCGGCTGAGGAACGGGCTCGGGCGTCTGGGAGTCCAGCTAGCTGCGCCCGACGTGCCCTCCGCCGCCGAACTCGCATACAAGGTATGGCGCGTGAGCGGGTTCGTGGAGGGACTCCATGCTGCCCTGGAGGAGCGCGCCGCCGCCGAAGGAAAGGAGATCGCAGTCTTTGCAGCGGAACATGCGCTGGCGTGCTGACTTCGATCCCTTGGCCGCCATAGCTGGTGGGCCCGTGGATGGAGGGCTGGAGAGTGCTCGCGCTCACGAGGCCGTCCTGCAAGTGGCCAACCTGATCGCAAAGATACCCCTGACTCCTGATAGCGAAGAAGAAGAAGACGAAGGAGGCGATGACGAGGACGTTGCCGCTACCGAGGGACGTTGCAACGGCAACGTCGTCTGCGCCATCAGCACCCCTAGCCTGGTCACCATCAGCCTAGTCGCCACCAACATGGGCGTCTCCGGCCGCTACCGACCGGAGACGATGGCTAGGGGTGCTGATGGCGCAGACGACGTCGCCGTTGCAGAACCGACCGGAGACGATTAGGGCAGTGGCGGCCGGGCTGGAGGCTGCCGGACTGGCGACGTCGATGACATGGACTGAGCCTGATCCGGCCAGGCTTCCTGCTTCCCATTTAATCTTTTTGCTGTAAAATTTTGGACCAAGGATGGTTTTGCGAACAGAAAACAACGTTATGTGCTGTGTTGCATCCTGTTATCTGTACTTAGCTTCTGCGCTTATCTGCCTTCTTCATTCGGCGATCCCCAGCCCCCGAGCGGATCACCAACTTGGCGATGGAGATGATGCCCAACCGTGTCGACGCTGCTCGCTGCCAGCCCCCGAGCCAATCACACTGCGATCACAGACTCGACGCTACTCGCTGCCAGCCCCCGAGCCGATCACGCAGCGATCAAAGACTCCGCAGGTGCCTGCAACCAAAATGACAGCTCCACGCCCCGAAGGGGATCACGCCCGACTTCGCAAAATCGAATACTTAGACGAGCGCCCTCTCCCTGCCCCTTCTCGAGGTTTTTATCCTAGCGGTCTCTTTTGGATCCGACCACGTTGTCGCGCAATTGGGGTTGCGGGCTCTCAAAGGTGGTTAAGCCAGCGACGTTCACGGTGGCACGCGGTGCTCGGCTCGTGCAAAGCGTCGTGCTCAACACGCCCTTCAATTGCCTTCCCCCTTATGACGCAAACAACGGGCTTCCACTCTTATCGCGCAGGAACTCGTTAAGGGACAGGTGTCTTTGCGACTGACAGTGAGAGGGAAAACAAACTTAAATGTGACAGGCACTGAATCGAAATAATTGACAGACATCACTAGAGTTTCCAGTTTTGAGCAGGGAACTTTAAATTAAACATGAACGATAGTCATGGTAGCCCCCGAGCAGCTAGGGGAGAGCAGAGCTGTTCACTGGCTGCTCAACAGAGAAGATTACATACTCACAGAGCTCACGGATAGAACTTCCTCAGCTGCTCTATATTCCTTAGATTGCCCAGCTCGATCCCGTCCATGGTGCCTAACCGTACGGACCCTGGTCGCTGAGAGACTGAGACCACCCTGAAGGGGCCTTCCCACGGGGGAGTCAGTTTGTCGTTGAAAGAATTTGTGGAAGCGTTAAACCCTTTTCTCAGGCCGCACCTCGTATATATAGGAGCAGGAACATCCCCTGCCGTGGAGATACAGGATTCCTAATTTGTTACAACGTAAATCAAGTATGCCATCTATAGATCACCCTATTCTATCTATAGAAGCTTAGAGAATAATTACATATATATGATTCTATCCTTTAACAGCCTCCCTCAACACAACTTAGATAAGTTGAGATTGCGCTTGAATTCTTCCAAACTTCGAGCTGGCAAAGATTTTGTAAAACCATCAGCTACTTGATCCTTTGATGAAACGAACCGTATCTCCAACTGCCTTGTTGCAACTCTTTCTCTTACAAAGTGACAATCAATTTCAATGTGCTTTGTTTGTGCATGAAACACAGGATTAGCCGATAAATAGGTAGCTCCAATATTATCGCACCATAAAATAGGTATTTCATGTTGAGCTATCCCAAGTTTAGACAGAAGTGATTCTAACCAAATTATTTCAGCAGTAGCATTAGCTAAAGATTTATACTCAGCTTCTGTACTTGATGTAGATACAGTGGCCTATTTTCGAGCACTCCATGAAATCAAATTTGATCCAAGAAATATGGCAAAGCCACCTGTAGACCTTCTGTCTTCTATATTACCTCCCCAATCAGCATCAGAAAAAGCACTTAGACGCATAGACAAAGATCTTCTAAATGTCAATCCAACTTTCAAAGTGTTCTTGACATATCTCAGTATTCGCTTAACTGCTGACCAATGTATAGTAGTGGGTGCATGAAGAAACTAACAAACCTTGTTAACAGAGAAGGCTATATCAGGTCTTGTAAGTGTTAAATACTGAAGTGATCCCACAATACTTCTGAATTTGGTGCTATCTTCTGCTCCAAGAAGATCACCTTCATATGCAGATAATTTTTCTGAGGTAGATAGTGATGTTGGCGACGGTTTGCAGTCTTTCATACCCGCTCGCCTCAATAAATCGGATGCATATTTTTCTTGTGATAGCAATACACCATCTTGTATCTTATTTACTTCAATCCCTAAGAAAAAATGTAGGTCTCCCGGATCTTTGAGAGCAAAGTTAGACCCCAAATCTTGTAATAGTATTGTTATTGCTTTACTAGATGAGCTAGTAACAATAATGTCATCTACATAAATAAGAACAAATATAATTATTTCTGATCGATTGTAGATAAATAAGGATGTGTCAGACCTTGAAGGTGTGAAACCATATTCTTGTAGTTTTGTGGACAAACGAGAATACCAAGCCCTTGGTGCTTGTTTTAAGCCATAGATAGATTTGTCCAACTTACATACATGATGCGGAGTACGTTCATTTTTATACCCTGATGGTTGCCTCATGTATACCTCCTCTTCCAGAACGCCATGCAAGAATGCATTCTGAACATCCAGTTGCCTTAGACACCGGCCTCTTGTAACCATGGTTTTAAATCTCCGGCTATAGCTGACGCTATAGCCGGCTATAGCTGTTTTAGCAAGGTGCGGCTATTGCAAAAAGTCAGCTATAGCCGGTTATTAGCGGTTTATAGCCCCATTTAGCCGGCTATAGCTGGTTTCGAGAAAGCAAACGCTAAATGGCATAGCCGGTTATTTAAAACACTGCTTGTAACTGCAATGGCTAGGACAAGATGAATAGTTGCAATTTTAACAACTGGGCTAAAAGTGTCTTCATAATCTATTCCATATCTTTGTTTAAAACCTTTTGCTACTAGTCAAGCTTTGTATCTGTCAATGGTGCCATCCGCTTTCCTTTTAATTCTGTATACCCCCTTACAGTCTATCACATTTTCACCTTGTTGTGCAGGAACTAAGCGCCATGTATTGTTTTTGATAAGTGCTTGATATTCATCATCCATAGCCTTCTTCCAGCTGGGTTCCCTTAGTGCTTCTTGCCAATTCGCTGGTTCACCAGTAACACTCAAAAATCCATACCGAATTGTTCCATATGTGTATTGCTTTGGTTTTATAATCCCACTCCGTGCACGTGTGACAGGTCCTACAGGATGTGATACTGGTGCTGGTGGTAAGGGAGCCATTGTCTCTGGTGCCGCGGCAATGTGTGATGCACTGGATTGGGCTTGTTCGGTACTATGTTCAACGAGTGCGCTGGATTGATCAGAATGTTCAGCAAAACATTCCGCGCCATGTTCTGTACTAGAACATTCTTCGCCATGTTCTGTACTAGTGCTATCGCCCGCTGCCGACAACATGTCGTGGATAGAAGGACCAGAAGAATCAATATTTTCTTGAGCAAGTCCAAAATTGTGACGAGCTGTCGCCTGTGGATCAATAAACATAGTGGAACCAGAGACTAAAGTATGATCATTAGTCAAAGGATCAGCAAAAATTTCATCCCCTGGATTTCGTAAGTGCTCGGATAAAAGAAGAATTTCATGTTTTAGACGAGCACCAGCATTTTGATGGAGCTGAGCAAAAGGAAAAACGGACTCATCAAATACTACATCTCGTGAGATGTACACACGGCCAGAGGAAGGATCAAGACACTTAAATCCTTTATGAAGGGCACTATAGCCAAGAAAAACACACTGAATTGAGCGAAAAGATAATTTTCTAGTGTTATAAGGTCTCAAGTTGGGCCAACATGCACAACCAAAAATATGAAGAGAGGTATAATCGGGCTTAGGATAATTTTCTAGTGTTATAAGGTCTCAAGTTGGGCCAACATGCACAACAAAAAATACGAAGAGAGGTATAATCGGGCTTAGCTCCAAGAAGTTTTTCCATGGGAGATTGAAATTTGATGACTTTACTAGGTAGGATATTAATGAGATATGTAGATGTAAGAAAAGCTTCATCCCAAAATTTCAAAGGCATAGATGCGTTTGCTAGGAGAGCCAAGCCAACTTCAACAATGTGGCGATGTTTTCTTTCAGTAGAGCCATTTTGCTGACGAGCATGAGGGCAAGAAACATGATGAGTAATACCAATGTGCTGAAAGAAAGAATTTAATTTTTTATATTCACCACCCCAATCTGTCTGCATGGTTTTGATTTTCTTATCAAATTTCCTTTCAACAAGATTTTGAAAGTTATGAAACACTTGGAACACATCAGATTTCTTTTTGATAAGATAGATCCAAGTATATTTGCTATAGTCATCAATAAAGCTCACGTAATAAACATGACGTCCAACAGAAATAGGAGCTGGCCCCCATACATCAGAGAAAACAAGTTCTAAAGGAGCAATGGACACACTGGTAGACTTTGGATAGGGTAATTGATGACTCTTAGCTTTTTGACATGAATCACAAACCGACTCCTTACTAGAATCTCTTGAAAAAGGAAGATTATTGTTCTTGATAACATGCTCAACTATAGAAAACGAAGCACTACAGGAAACCGAGGTATTTAGGCCGACGTAAAAAAAGCGACGTAAATAAGGTTATTTACGTCGGCGGCCGACGTAAATAGCGGTTATTTACGTCGGCCCCATGGCCGACGTAAATACTGTTTGTCGGGTAGGGGCTACGGGTGGTGACGCCTATTTACGTCGGCTTCGGCCGACGTAAATAAATCCCCAATTTATGTCGGCCATAGCCGACGGAAATACCGCCTTGTCACGGCATGTCAATGCGCCACGTGCCGACAAAGTGTTTACGTCGGCCCGCGTGGCCGACGTAAATAAGGCAGCGGCACGGCTCGGCAGCGCGCCACGTGGCTGATAATTATTTACGTCGGCCAGGCTGGCCGACGTAAATACTGGAGCGATGTCGTGGCTGGCCGATGTAAATACTGGAGCATCCCAGCACCAAAATTCCCATTCCAGCACACAAAATTCCTATTCCACCAAAATTCCCATTCCAGCACCCAAATTCCCATTCCAGCATTCCAGCAGCCCAAAATTTCTATTCCACATTTCAACACATTACAACACAATCAAACTTGCAATTTCAACACAACACATTTATAATTCACAAGTTCACATATAAGTTCCAATCCACAAGTTCGCACAATTCAACACGTCAACCCTAGTTCGCACGAGTTCAACATGTCATCAACACGTCAACATAAAGTTCAACACATCAACACTTGGATAGTTCACAACATAACCTAGCTAGGAGGAGTATTATTAAACTGATGTCCGCTATCAGCATCGCCTCCTGAGCCAAGGTAGTCTCCAACGGTCGGTGGAGTCCTCGAGAAAGAAGCGCCTCCAACATTGGCGTCTGGAGCAGCCACCGAACTCTACATTGCAATACAATATTAGAATTTCTAAGTTACACAACCATGCACATACAAAAAGTTTAAATTTGATACATACCGTAATGGGAGATTGTTGTGTAAATATAGGTGGAGGCCGGAATGGAGGAAGACTTAATGACGTTCCAAACTGTTGTGTCATATATGCCTAAAAATTTTAACCACTTTAAGATCAAAATAGTGAATTGCATGTATTAGGAAATAAGTATGAATATGAAGTAAGTTTTAATGATTTCTAGTTATTAGGTTAACAATTAACTATAATTGAGCCATTTTATTAACATAAAGCAGTAATATATGGAATTCAAACAAGGCATTAGGAGAACCATGATTTTGTAATTTTCATTAATTTGAAGTAGAAATGAGCAATGATTTCAAATGAATAAGATTACCTGTGTCGGTGTAATAAATACCGGGGTATAAAGAGTCCTGAAAAGATCAAGCGGGCCCCACACGTCAGACGGGCGATCAGACCCCAGCGTGTGGGCGAGCCCCACGGCGTATTGAGCGGGCCCCACGCGTCAGGCGGGCGAGCAAGGCCCCAGCGCGTGGGCGAGCCCCTCAGGGCGCCGGGCGAGGGCCCCACACGTCAGGCGGGCGTTCAGACCCCAGCGTGTGGGCGAGCCCCACGGCGTATCGAGCGGGCCCCACGCGTCAGGCGGGCGAGCAAGGCCCCAGCGCGTGGGCGAGCCCCTCAGGGCGCCGGGCGAGGGCCCCACACGTCAGGCGGGCGTTCAGACCCCAGCGTGTGGGCGAGCCCCACGGCGTATCGAGACGAGGGCCCCACGCGCCAGGCGAGCGCATGGGCGAGCCCCCTCTGAAGACCAGGCGAGGGCCCCGCGCGTCGGGTGGGGCCCGTGTGGCAGGGAACATCCCGAAAGGAGTCTTCTGGTCGAAGGCTCCCCCTGCAGCGAAGGACGAGCGCATTTAATGCGACATCACGCGCGGATAGACAGCTGAAGATATGATTATCGCTACAGTGACCCCTGCCGGTCTGAGCAGCTGTCACTGTGGCGAAGAAGAATTGACCGGCAGAGAGAAGGTTTGCTTGAGATCGCCGCCCGCGTCAGGAGGAGCAGACTGGGCCCCGCCCGCAGCCTCACTGGCGTGACTGTGCGGGTCAGAGGCCACTTGCGATGCACGCGAGGGCGGCGCCGTGCGGCATAGTACCAGCACGTTTTCGCCTCTACTGTCGTGTCGTGTCACTGTACCAAAGGCACTGTACTGCCTACCCCTCGGCCCTCTCCGCCGGCTCAAGGCTTGTATAAAAGGGGTGGAGAGAGAAAACGAGAGAGGGGGGAGGAGGGTTCGCGTTGTACTTGCGTACGTGCGTCCGAAACTCTCTGTAAAAAACACATTCCATTCAACCACAACCAAAGAGCTAAGGCTCAGCAGGAGTAGGACTATTACCCGTGAAGGGGGTCCGAACCTGGGTAATCCCGGTGTGTTGCTCCTCGCTGCGTTCAGTGCTCAATCGAATCGAGCTCGGCCGAAAGGCTAGCAAGACAAGAAATCTGACCAGGGGTGTGATCCGCAGTGGTTGAGCGGTGAGCACGCCGTCAGTGGCGCGCCAGGTAGCCCCATAGCCTCCCCCCTCCCTCAGCCTCCTCCACAGCCTCCCCCACCGCCTCCACAGCCTCCTCCACAAACTCCCTAGGCTCTCTGGCCTTCTGAGAATGAATTGATACATGCAAATTAAAAAATTGAAGATAGCACAATTAAAATTATTACCTCTCCTGTCGAGCGACCTCCTCGAGGCACCTCCTGAGCGACCTTCTCTAGGCACCGCTCGAACTGTCTCTGCCTGCTCTGCTGATAACTCGATCCTCTAAAAAGTGAATCTCCACAACTCGATGAAGACCCATCCTTTTTTTATTTTCCAGTGTGACGGAAAAACGATTTCATCCTGTTTTATAAATATTATTTATTAGCATATAACAAACTTAAAATATTAAAAAAAATAAAGAAATATGTGTAGCATTTGTACTTTCTAGAAGTAATCAGTGTCCACAAGTTCATTTACACCGGCTCTGTCTTGTCTCGTTTCTGGAACATCTCGAGAGGCATAAGCACGACGTCGCTTTTTCCTTCTAACATTTTCCACAATAACATATGTTGTATCGCCTACTAATTCTTGAAGCGAGGACCCAATGTCTACCTCAAATGAGGCTGGCAAACTGTTTTCTTGATACGCTAAGTAGTCATCCATGTTATCTAGTCCTCTTTCAATATATTCGGCATTTTCAGGAGTGTACAAGCGAGCAGAAGCATTAACTTTATATACAACCCACCAAGGTCTTAAACTTTTCTTTCGACATGGATATGGAAGGTAGTACACCTGCTCAACATGGTGAGCAAATACGAATGAATTGTGACCTCCAAGCCAGAATTCATGTCTCACTTCTACCAAGCCAAGATTTTTAACGTCGGCTAAGCCGACGTAAATACCGATGCCACGTCACCTGTTCGCGCGTCGGCCTGACATGCTGTGTTTACGTCGGCCTGGCCGACGTAAATACGGTTTTTTCCGTCGTCCTGGCCCGACCGACGTAAATAACCCCTTTGTTTACGACGGCTTCCTCCTAGCCGACGTAAACAAATTTGGCCGACGTTAAAAGTTCATTTTCCTGTAGTTAAGGATGACCTAAACGACTATGCTATCGAGAAGAGGATGGTTTGACAGCACCATAGGCTTGTTTATTTGTGGTTGATCTGATGGTTGATCTGGGCTGCGACACCAAAGGATAAAGACCTCCTTCACATTTGCCTCGAAGGATTGGTTTCTTCGACGCCTGATCCTTAATCACAAAACAGTTTGGATGAAATTCAAGAAAAGCACTATTATTAGTGGCTAAACGATGGACAGAAGCAAGGTTCTTTTTGGCTTGAGGAACATGTAGAATATTTTTGAGATGAAGATTACGATGAGGGGTATGAACAATTGCATGACCAATATGACTAATTTTCATACCTGATCTATTTGCGGCATGAACTTGGTCTTGACCATTGTACTTGTAACGAACAGTGAGCTTTTCAAGATCTCCAGTAATATGATCTGTAGCACCGGTATCAATATACCAATTTGTATCTACTCCATATGAGGTAGTTGCTGCATTCGCCATCTTCTCTTCTGGCTGAAAATGTGGATCAAATCTATACCAACAATTTAGAACAGTGTGGCCAGTTTTATTACATAACTGGCATATCGGTCTTGGAACATTATTCCGGCCTCCCTGCCTAGGAGTATCACGTCCTCCACGTCCATTGTCGCGGCCGCTAATATTGCCACGACCACGACCAAATCTTCCCCTGCTGCGGCCACGCATCGCCGAGTTGGCTGATGACTGAAACTGGCCATTGGTGTTGGTACCTTGGAGATGTTCCATACGCATGTCAAAGCTGACCATCTGAGCATACAGATCACTCAATGTTATAGGATCTGAACGAGCAACAATGGAAGATACCAACGGGTTGTAATCAATGTCCAATCCTGCCAGTATATAAGAGATCATCTCTTCATCTTCAAGGCCTTTGCCAGCAGCAGCAAGTTCGTCGCCGAGGGCCTTCATCTTGGCGAAGTATGCTGCAGTAGACATATTACCCTTCTGGGCATTGGCGAGGTTCATCCGTAGATTGGTCACTCTCGCACGAGACTGCGATGAAAACATCGACTGAATTGCTGTCCATACTTCCTCCGATGTGGACATAGTTGCCACCTGCGTCAACACTTCCTTTGACAAGGAATTGAGCAGATGGCCAAGGACCTGTTGGTCCTGTGCGATCCATTTAGAATATGCTGAATTAGTCACCTCTTCGGTGGTCTTGTCCGCCTTTTCAATCGTGATCGTCTCAGCGGGTGCTGGGATGGTTCCATCTATGTAACCAGTAAGTTGTGCTCCACGGATAGCTGGTAAGATTTGCGCCTTCCAGTGGATGTAATTCTCCCGGGTAAGCTTCTCAGAGATTGGGGCATCGAGAGGAGCAGCCGGGGAGGAGAGGGCTAAGGTCGACATGGATGAATTTGGAAGAGGTATGGCTCTGATACCATGAAAGAATTTGTGGAAGTGTTAAACCCTTTTCTCGGGCCACACCTCGTATGCTCTGACGAGCGTTGATGTTTCCCCCGTGGTGGCGTCCTGGATGCTCTGCCACGGTTCTCCTGCTCAGCCATGGCTCACGATCACTGAGTTATTGGCTCTGCTCAAGATCTAGCAGACAAGCGAACAACTTCTGCGATGCTGTCCTGCAGCCTTCTTACGGCTGCTACTATGGTTGCTGCCTCCTTACTGCGCAGCACGCTGCCGCTGCTGCCTCACCTCGCAGCACATTGCTGCTGCCTCCGTCCGACGACCTCCGCGTTGCTCACTGCTGGAGCACCGCTGATCGCCACTGGTAGGATGCGGGAGTGCAGCTTGCTACTGGAAGGATTGGGAGGGAGCTGCCTGCTGGCTCTGATACCAAATGTTGGAGGGAAAGGAAGAGTAGAGGAGAGCTGCAGGGAGTGGAATGGTTCTGAACTGAACTGTCCAAATCCTTTAGGTGCAGTTACATTTATATAGAGGTTACAGAAGCTTCTACACACTTCCTTTCTGCTGGACTGCTAGTTACATATATATGGCTGTTGTCGACGGTTGGAATATTAACCCAAGTCAACTAAGGTTCTTCAGGAAGAAGATAGGAGACACGTCGAACAAGACGAACAACAGCGAACAGAGAGACAGGGGTTTTTATTCTGGTTCAGGCCTCTCGGAAGAGATAATAGCCCTACGTCCAGCCTTTCTTATATATCAAAAGTGATTACAAGAGGTGGCTCGACGAGACGAACAAGTCTCGGCGAGATTATGAAGTATACGAAGTGCTAAGATGCTAAAATCCTTTACTAGGGGATCTGGTGCATAAAACTCATGCCCTCTACACGCCATAGGGGCTGATTTATATAGTGCGGAGCGAACCGACTTACCAAGGGAATATCGGGCCGGGCTAACCACGAGATCGCAACGAACTCGACATGCCAAATATATCCCGAGGCAGATAAGGCATACTCCTAGTCTTGGGGATCACGACTCCTAATCCAATCCGGGAAACCACGTCCGGGTCTTCACGTAGCCGTGCAGAACTCCTGTTCGAGACGGACTCAAACACGATTTCTTGGCCGTTACGCATCACGCCAGCCAGGAGGCTGTTCGGCAAGATGCACATGGGCCAGATAGAACCTTCCAGGGAGCTGGGTCCTGGTAGGCTGTTTGATTGGGCCGTCAAGGAGTGGGCCATGGCAATGGGCCGTAATTTTATCCTCGACAGCTGTGTTTCTTTGGGCGGTTAGATTATAATCTAAAAGGTTGTAGTGTTTTTATAGAAGATTTAAAGAGCCAAAAAAATTATGAAAAATATTTTTGAGATCTTTGAGACAAATTGTGCAAAGTTTCGAAAAAATAACTATAAAATATTTCAAAATATAACCGGTACAAAAATGATAAATTTTAAGCTGCAGCTTATAATCTGATTATAAGCTGAAAGAAACAGAGCCATAGAACACTCTACATACTCCTAGGTCAGTTACTAGGTAAAAAATATCTAGCACATGTTTAGCAAAATAGAAGATAGTAGGATGTTCTAGAATTATCTACCAACATGAGAATGGGAGAGTATTCTAGACATATCTATCATAATCTCATTTCTTCTATGCATGTGATAGGATTAGGCTTATATTGTAGAAAATTAACGGTGTAGATTTTTTTCTTTTCTCTGATTTATGTGGGATTTCCCCTATTAACATAGTGGCTCTGTTCAGTTCTGTTTTATATATATAATAGATAGATAGATAGATAAGAGATCCTCCAGCTCAGGGGCAAAGCTACAACAAGGTCCTGGGTACGGCCGCACCCAGAGCAAAACGAAAAATCAATTCCCCTAATTATTCACCCTACACGCACCCACCAAACCCAAAGCCATGCACCCACTGTCTTCTGTGCAAACCACCCCCCTCCCCCCAATTCTCCTCTAGCTTCGCCATTGCTCCAGATAGATCAATGGTATACTGATAAGACGATATGACAAAGGACGTGCGCTGGCAGTTGAGAACAAATTTCTACACTTAGTGTGAATCCTAGTTATTGCAAATTTTTACCACCACCATGTCCTCTGTCAAGCCTGCAAAGCTGCACGACCACAACATAGAATACATTCCTTTCTAGCATTCCATCTTGACATCCCAATATGCATAACAACCAATAAAATAAACCGAGCACATTAAGCATAAAATCCTGTCCAAATCCTGAACACAGCTATACTTGATGCATAACAACTCTAGATAACACTAGACATCTTGTTTAGTCGATGGTTCTTCCTATACTGATATATCAATTTTCCACAGCAACCAGCCCTAAGACTCCAGTCAGAATCAAAGCAAAAATAGGTACAAAAAACAAGTGTCCAAAGTCATACACCACTATTTAAGAACAAGTCGACTCAAACACATTACAATTCAATACTGAACAACTAAAAAAGATCAACAAAGCAAATTAACAGCCTCAGCTCCAACCAAACTCAATTGTCTGCACTTTTCAATTCCGTCACAATATTCGGTGAAGACCGCCATCTTAGTCATGGTGAGATCCAACTTCCACAAATCACTTTTTTAGATGTTTAATAAGATTAAGATATTTCAGAACATTTCCTAGTGTAGCTGTATACGGCCCTCCTTTCTTGATCGCACGAGCTGCTGAGCCAGGCTTCTTGAACAGTAAAGGATGTTGGGAAGCTTCTGCCACATATACAAAATGTTCCAGCGGCCGTAAAGGATGTTGAGAAGCTACTGCCACATCTACAAAATGCTCCGGCGGCCGGACTGTGGCTACCTGTTATCATATCTATGATGTCATGATGTGCCAAATGAAATATAAACATGTAGTTGATCAACAAAAGTAGCTATTGAGTAGTTGGCCAGCATACCGCTTGAGTATGGAGCCACTTCGGAAGAAAATAATGACTAAGACGGTGTGGTTTACCGTCAACCCCATTGTCTATAGGATAACAATTCCATGTTCTCTTGTTCCCACTATGCGGTAGCACCCTTGGTACCATATTATAGGGAAGAACAGCAATAGTTTCCAAACTGTCTTCTATTGTCAATATACCAGGCACATTTGTTTGCATCCTGATTAACGCGTAGATCGTCCGTGTTCACGCTGTTCGGAAGGACTCTAGGAGCCGTGCGAAGGAGAATCCAAAGACCCGGAGTGCTACCAAGGCAAGATAGTTACATCTTGTTGTCCCTAGTTTGCAAAACTCACCCTTTATTGTTTTTATTTACTTTTTCTCATGCATAAAATGATGGGAAGGGTAGAAACCTAATATATTCACACTGCGTCATTGACCCTGTGAATCTAGCCATTTATTACTGCCTTATTTGTTGTTCCTAGCCTATCCTTGTGCATAGTTGCTAGTGCTCGTGGGTTGGTAGCTGATTAGGTTCACCATTTAATTACTTCTGTGACTTGGTATGATTGGAGGTGCTGAGTTACTTTAACCTAATCAACTAAAACCTACGTGGCGTGTGTTGACTAAAGGTGGCATAGTCGGGTGGTTTTGTGGAATGTGGATTGTTGGAGGTAGTCACCTTGGTCTAAGGACTTTGGGCGTGTGCTTATCCGGCCAAACCATACAAGCGCAACCATAAGTGCTAGCTTAAGCATGTTAAGCCTGCATGTGCTAGTCCTGGCTTAGTAGTTAGGGAAGACTGTTAACACACTTTACTTTGAAAAGATCGGGCTGCGGTCCGTTGGCTCAAGAGGGGGCCCGAGTGCTAAACCTTAGAGGGGGTATCGGTGTTAACAGAGGGAACTAATGAATCGCCTTGTATTGTTACTTGGTCTGGGCTCCTAAGGAAGAGCTAAGACACAAAAGTTTCACTCGGCTTATGGGTAAAGTGTGCTACACTCTGCAGAGTTAAAACTATCATGATAGCCGTTCCCACGGTTATGGGAGGGGAGGAAGGTCGTACATGGTAGTCTCACGTGTTAATAATTAACCTGATGGGTTGGTGTAGTTTGAGATGTTCGAGGCAAGGTTTGATCTTCAGAGGGGCTTTCGAAGCCGAGCTCTGCGTGTTATCTTTGGGAGTCTGTGTCAATACTAATTGCTCTACAAATTGTTTCACAACACTTTAAATAATTTGACTAGTGTAGGTGTTTACGCAAAATAGCCACCCTGTCGTTGTTATTACCCTTGCATCATTATAAGGACTCTTGCTGGGTAGCCGTGTACTCATTATACAAAACCACGGATAAAATTTGTATTCAGGAGAAGGATTAGGACCGGTGTATCTTCAGGATCAGGAGGAGCCAGTTGAGACATGGCATGTCCGGATAGGAACCTGCTGGCGTGTTACTCCCGGATTTGAACATAGCAGTGCAAGAAGCAGAAAATGAGGCACCAGCAGCATCAATAGCATAAGCAGCACAAGAAGCACAAGCAGTACATGCAGTACAAGAAGCAGCGCCTGCAGCAGCGCAAGAAGCAGTAGTAGCCGAGTCTATCGTGAGCACTCACACTGGCTATAAACAAATAAAGGACCTTGCTCCTGTGATGGGAAATAGCGAGATAGAGCAAGGATATACCGACGATATATCTCATGACGAAATGGCCATAAATTATGCAATCACAGGGGAAATCATGCATAGAACAACCACAAATGTCGACATATATTTTGCAAATTCAATTGCCAAACAAATAGAACCTGATCAGGAGCCGTCATCACTCGCCGAGTGTAAGCTCCGAGCAGATTGGGAAAAATGGAAGGAGGCAATCACCGTGGAACTTATTTCTCTAAACAAAAGAGTAGTGTTTGGCCCTGTTTGCTGCACACCTTCCCATGTATGCCCTGTGGGTTACAAATGGGTATTTGTTCGCAAGAGAAATGAAAAGAATGAAGCGGTAGGGTACAAAGCAAGATTGGTTGCGCAAGGTTTCACTCAACGTCCTAGCATTGACTATGATGAAACCTATTCCCCGATCATGAGCGGTATCACATTTAGATATCTCATCTCAATGGCAGTCAACATGAATCTGAATATGAAATTAGTGGACGTTGTAACAGCATACCTTTATGGTAACCTGGATTCAAAATTATATATGAAGGTACCCGACGGCATACCAACTTCGGAATTGCAAAAGTCCTTATATGGATTAAAACAGTTAGGAAGAATGTGGTTTAATCGCTTAAGCGAATATCTATGCAAAAAAGGCTATGTGAACAATGAAGATTGTCCATGCATCTTTATACAATGATCACAAGATGGTTTTTGTATAATTTTGGTTTACGTGGATGATTTGAACATCATCGGCACAAATGATGAAATTGAATCAGCAAGTAATTTTTTAAAAGCAGAATTTGAAATGAAAGATCTGGGTAAAACCAAATTTTGCCTAGGTCTACAAATTGAGCGTTTGCTGGATGGAATCTTGGTGCATTAGGCGGCCTACACCCAAAAGATATTAGAAAGGTTTAGGTTTGATAAAGCGCATGCATCAAGAAGCCCTATGATCTGTAGGTCATTGCAAGAAGCCCAAGACCCGTACAGACCTAAGGGAGAAGGGGAGGAAGTCCTGGGGTCAAAATTCCCATCCTTAATTGCAATTGGTGCGCTCATGTACTTAGCAAATAGCACGTCTGATATAGCATTTGCTGTGAATTTATTAGCAAGGTACAGTGCAGAGCCCACTAAGAGACATTGGCAGGGTGTTAAGGATATTTTCCGTTACCTTAAAGGAACCATCGATCTGTGCTTATTTTATAGAAAGAACCAAGATATGATGTTGGTAGGATATGCAGATGCAGGGTATTTATCAGACCCACACAAAGGAAAATCACAAACGGGTTATGTGTTTTTGTGTGGAGGAACCGCAGTTTCATGGAAGTCGTCAAAGTAGACACTTGTGTCAACATCGACAAACAATTCAGAAATAATTGCATTGTATGAAGCCGCACGTGAGTGTGCTTGGCTTCGCAGAATGACACTCCACATTTTGTAGTCTTGTGGATTAAATATTGAGCAGCACACCACAATTATTTATGAAGATAATGCAGCATGTGTCGCACAAGTGCAAAAGGGATATATCAAAAGCAATTTGACGAAGCATATAGCACTGGAATATTTTTATGCACATGAGTTGCATAAGATGAATGAAATTAATATACAGCATTACAAGTCGTGCTAGAATCTAGCAGATTTATTCACTAAGTCACTTCCCACGCCCTCTTTTGAGAGATGCGTGAAAGGCATAGGGATAATGAAGCTTAGAGAGTTGCACCGGCAAGGGGGGCAACTATGCATGATTAAGCAAGAATCTTGAACATGCAGTTCAAGTACCCAACTAAGAAGCAAAGCATTAAACCAATGTTGGGTGTATCTGTACCCTTTTTTCCTTAATTGGGTCACTCCGGATGACAGTGTTGGGGGAAACCGTGCTTCGACGAGGACTTCTCCTTCGGTTGGGAACGTTCCTGCTTCCGAAGGTGATGCCGGTAGTGGCAATCGTTTCTACGGTACTCCTGAAAATTGATATCTGGTCATGTCGGGTACGTTTACGTCGCTTAGGTTTGCATGTGTTGAACTTGTATCGCTTCTCTTTGTATGTGATGGACTTGTATGGATGGTTTGGATGTGATGGACTTGTATGGACGGTTTGTATGTAATGGACTTGTATGGATGGTTTTGTATGTGATGGACTTTTATCACTCTTTTGTGATGCACTTGTATGTATATATGTGATGATTATATGCACTAGTATGGTTTTTATTGATTTGTGAACTTGAACGTGATATGTGATGTGAATTTGTTGTCATTTATGATGTGTTGAGATGACATATATCAATTGGATATGCATGTGCTGTGATTTAGTATTGTAAAATGTATTTGAATTTCAAATAAAGCAGCAAAATTGTTGGAACTCTGTCGTATTTACGTGGGCCTCGTCGGCCAAGGCCCACGTAAATACAGCCGTCAGCAGCAAATGTTGACGTGGCTCGTATTTTCGTCGGCCTGTGGCTCACGTAAATAAGCGCCACGTCATCTTAGGGAGCATTCGTTAAATCTGACGTGACACTTGTTTACGTGAGCCACAGGCCGACGTAAATACAAGCCACGTCAGCATTCCACGGGCCGGCGGAGACCGACAAAACATATTGATGTCGGCCTTACGTCGGCACCCACGTAAATACTTGTATTAACGTCAACGAAATTACGTGAGCTTATTTACATCGGCAGCTATTTATGTCGGCTTTGGGCCTATTTACGACGGCTTGTGGCCCACGTAAATAATCTGGATTCTTATAGCATTGGGCGCTTTAACCATTTAGCCATGGATGCTTAACAGGGATCATCGTACATCGTAAATAACCAATTTTCATATAGAAAGACATCATGGGAAAAATAAAATCGAAAATATTCGGAGATGACTATGAAAACACCTCTCTGGATCCTCGAATTGAAAGAGAGATTGAGAGGCATCAAGAATCCTAATTCTCGCTATTTGGAATGGATCCAATTCTATTGAGTCTGACTCATAGTGATCATTTTTCTTTAGCTAAGAATGACCTTGGTTATTAAAGGATTGAACAACCGGGATCCATTTACTTATGATACCCAGTTGACATTGATAACAAGGATCTAATGAATTATGAGTTTAATAGATCCTCTTTAGCAGAAAGACGTATATTTCTTGCTCATTATCAGACAATCACTTATTCCCAAACCTCGTGTGGGGCTAATCGTTTTCAATTACCATCTCATGGAGAACCCTTTTCGTTGCGCTTAGCCCTATCTGGTATTTTAGTGATAGGTTCTATAGGAACTGGACGATCCTATTTGGTCAAATACCTAACGAAAAATTCCTATTTTCCTTTCATTAAGGTACGAGGGCTTCTTATTCCACAAGAACGAAAGCACCTTTTCATTCTTTTATATACTAGGGTTTTTACTTGGAAAATACAATGTTCCATACTAAAGGATTCGGGTCTATAGCCACGAGTTCCAGTGCACTAGATCTTGTAGCACTTAGCAACGAGGCCCTATCCATTAGTATTCCACATAAGAAATCCATTATAGAAACTAATACAATTAGATTAGCTCTTCATAGACAAACTTGGGGTTTGCGAGCCAAGGTAAGACCGGCTCGGGATCATGGGACCCTTTTCTATCAGATAGGAGGGGCTCTTGTACAAAATAGACTTCTAAGTAATAACCCCATTTGGCCCGGCCCGTTTGGCCACCTCTACATGCTACAGCCATGCGCACACACAGGCGCCGCAGCCGCAGCCGCAGCGCGCTAGGGTTTCTAGCCGGCGAAACAGAGGCCGCAGCCGGCCCTCGCGCGACCGACCGCCACCGGCTCTAGTGCGACCGACCGCCGGTGGGTCTCACCCCCGCCGCCGCAGGCCTCGCCGCCGCCTTCAGGCTTCGTTTCCGCCGCCGCTGGGCTTCGTTTCCGGCTTTCCGCCGCCGCCGCCCCCGGCCCTCGCGCGACCGACCGCACGGTCGGCTGGGCTGCGGAGTTCCCGCCTCCGACGCCCAACACCTAAGGTGGACCTTCCTCTCCCTCTCCCTCCAAGTCTCAACTCCTCCCGTTCTCTGCTCTTGCGCCGGCATGCGACAATGACCTAGTTTACTGGCCGACAGGTCTGCGCCTTCTTGGCTGCTCCTCTCTCTCTCTGAGGTTTGCTTGTCAAATCTGCCCCTGAATTCTGATTGAATCCTGCTCTGGAGATGGACACTGCCCTGGCTGGTGCAACTGGTGAGCCTCTTGAACCTCTCCTACTCCTAGGCTTCCCACCTCACTGGATACTTGTTGTTTTGTTCTTGTTGCCTTGCACATCACTAGAAAAATATCCGAAAATTTTATTCGTAATAATATATATAATAATATAGATTATATTAATTCCCGGCCGCGGAGGGCAAAAATGCTGAGACCCGCAATATTGCCGCAAATACGGCCTTGGCGCTTGGTGGCGGCAGTCTGCCACGAATCCGCTGAGCGAACTCTTGAACACTGGCGAGAAGCAGCTTCTGCAGATGCTTTAGCCCAAACAAACAGGCTCTTAAGCATGGAAAAGGTAGGCTAACATGGATCGGGCAGTCCATATGCTTCTGTTCATGGGGATTTCTTCTCTATCTCTCTCTGCTTTAGTGGGACTGATTTGGATGTGGTCTTGTGCAGCAGCCCAAGGTGCATGGTTTGGAGAAGGCTCTGGAGAAGGTTTGTATAGTGCCTAACGTCACCTTACCTCACGTTCGCTTCAATGATAAGCTTATGCATAGGCATTAATAATCGAATTGCACTTGTTCTGCAACCTGTAGTCCTCCATGATTACTTTGTCTGGATCGTGTTTCATGAAACCATGAATTCAAGTAACTGAATCAGCTGTTTATTTTGAGCATTTACGATGCATATCAAGCATCATATATATTAGTAGCGCCAATGAAACACACGGGCCATAGACATAGGAACATATATGCATTTGGTAGTGCGAGGCTTCCCCCACCCCAGCACACACAGACACAAAAAAAGAGAGTTTCAAGGAGGTACTTGGTGCGTGGTACAAACGAACTGTGTTTTGTTTAGAGTTTTTTAACTCCACAGCTCACTCTATTCACTTTTCTTCTTTGTGGATGCATGCAGCAACTTGATGAGAAAAAGTTAGAACGGAAACTGAAGAAAGATCAGAAGGTATCAATTAAATTTCATCTAGTGTTGCTCTCAAAACAAATTTTTTTTTGGCCTGAGTGGCTAATCTGTAACCTAATGCCTTAATGGTAATTGAAATCTTACTGAACGGTGATTTTATAGAGGCCAAAAATTTGTTGAATTGTAAAATTTGTTTGTTAATACTGCATGTGTGAATAGCCATATGAGTTAAGTACGTGTTATGCTCGCAGGCTAAAGAGAAAGAAGAGAAAAGACTTAAAGCAAAACAAAAGAAGGAAGCTATGTTTCAGGTTCAAATATAATTCTTTAATTTGTATGCGAATGTACAGTCGATCCAGATTTGTGCTAAACGAAATGATTGCTGGAGATGACTTTACTTATTTCTACACAGTGCTTTGATTTCTGTAGGCACAAGCAGCTTTAGATGTTCTTAAGAAGGTTGAGAAAAAACATATGGGAAAAGCTATGGAGGATGAAAATCCTGAGGATTTTATTGATCAAGACACTCCTAATGGGCTGAAGAAACTGCTTGCACCTCAGATGGCCAATCAGTATAGTCCAAGCGCGGTTGAGAAATCGTATGATGCCAAATTAGTAGTTTACATTTCTTGGTTTTATAGGCCATAGCATTGGAAAATTCTGCTGAACTGCGTGTCTTCCTTTGTTTGTGTTTTCAACTTTTCATAATGCAGATGGTATGCCTGGTGGGAATCATCAGGATATTTTAGGGCAGATTCTGCAAGCACAAAACAACCATTTGTTATAGTAAGTGTTTCATGCTCTTGAAGATTGTACAAGATATGCTACAAGCTTATTTAGCAAACTGCATCTTATGAAATCACCGTAGTGATTTTATATGGTCAAACTGTTCACAAAAATGCTGATTAGCTTCCAGCAAAGAGTTAAGTTATTTCTTTTCAGGTTATGCCACCTCCAAATGTGACTGGAGCTCTTCACATAGGCCATGCTCTTACAGTGGCTATGGAGGTAGTCTTTTTTATACTTGTAGAAATGTCTGTGCTGTTTTATCTGTACTGATATTCACTAGATAATGATTTTGAGCAATGCAGGATGCCATGATACGTTGGCGGAGGATGTCAGGTTATAATGCTCTATGGGTCCCTGGAGTGGACCATGCTGGCATTGCTGCACAGGTCTGCATTGAGCAATTGGTTCACTATCTGCTGGAGTTCATCTTATGAAACATATAGCTATAGATAGTAGAATTTAGTAGCTGATGTATTCCTTGGTAGCACATTCTGTCATTCAACTTATGGGATGGACATGTAGAAATCAGTGCTAGCAGTGTAGTTGTCCATGTGCAACCGTTGAAAGAGAGCTTTCAACAAGGGTATTTGTGCCATGTTAATAAAAGCACTTCTGTAATTTTAGCAGAATTTTCATAATTATGTTTGGAATCACGCTATTAATTTGTTTACTTTGACTTAGCAATTGCTCATTTGTCAAATACATGCTTGACTTTTTTCCTTTACAAATCGCCTTACTTTTTTTTGTTGCTTCTGTACCCTTTAGAAACTCGATATTGTATAATGCTGTGCAAATATGACTTTTTTTTTGTTCATTTCAACTCATACTATTTATAAATTTAATTCAATTTGGCATCTATAGTTTAAAGTTTTCCTTTCTTTGGACTTCGCACTGGTGGACAATTGACTACTTCAATTTTATGTACTTCCTTACTAGTGTGCTCCGTTTTGACTTATTTTCCGTTGCACATCAGGTTGTAAAGAAGCTTATGCGTGAAAGGAATCTGACAAGGCATGACATAGGACCTGAAAATTTTGTTTCTGAAGTAAGCACTTTTTTCCATAACACATGATATGTTTGTCAGCCAATGGTTTATAGCGTTGTCTGCTTTGTCTAATTAATTCCATACCGCCAAGCTTTTCGCGGTGGACCGGTTAGAACGTTGAACTATGGTAGTCGTTGAAACTCCTGTGAGTCCTGTTTGACCCTGGATTCGATGTGCGGCACCTTCTTAGAAAAAAGCCCAGAGGGAGGTCTCCCGTCGTGGTTGAGTTTTGATTTATTAATTATTTACCTGATGTGATGCAACATACTATATTGGAGGAAACATTCTGGTGTGTTGATAGGTTGATGTAGCACGAAGTGTTGAAAGAACAAATTCAACGTGCTAGTAGATAATGCCCTAAGGGCAGTCTGAATCCCATAGATAATAGAGCTTAAGTCAAAGCTCAAGGAATCCAAGATCTGAAATAGGAACGTCAAGTTCTATTGATAAGGTTGTGAGTACATGTGAACTACAAAACTAGAGGGCAATGCCTCTATTTATAGGCTCCAAGGCCTTACACAACTCACATACAACTAAGATGACAACTAAGATATTACTCATAAGAACCCTTCTATTACCCAATGACACCTAAGAGAAAACTTGTAGGCAATGTTTTGGAAAAAGATAAGCGTTAGGCAGGCGGTCAAGCTCCTCCTAGGGCCTAGGCGTTCATATGTGATTGTACTTATTTCAACTGGTTAGAGTAATGCAATGTTAAATAGAGAAATTTGGCATACTAAAACAAAACATGACATTATCATGCATCCATGAGTTATATAACCATGAACCATCTTCATCTCCAATGTATCTCAAATTTCATACATAGATCAAGCCCCAAGTCACACTAGGCGGAAAATTGCCTAGACAAAACAGGACCAGGCGACACGGTGCTGCTCCACCTAGGACCGCCTTTTTAAAACAGAGCTTGTAGAATAGCCAAGTATCTTCTAGCAATATAATGACATGCTATGACCGCAATTCTTATTGAGCAAGGTAACTCTTCATGAAGCATATAGGTATAATGGTAAAACTCAAATTGACTTGTTGTTCTTAGTTATTTTTGTAGTTCTTTTTCTTTGTAGTTTATGAATAGTCATTTGATGTCCCTCATCATGATGTACCATTTCCTTTTTGATATTTTCTCATTCCATTTTCTCTTCCATCTTTTGGAAAGGACCAGGCGACACGGTGCTCCACCTACTGTCTAGGCGCCACCTAGGACCACCTTTTTAAAACAGAGCTTGTAGAATAGCCAAGTATCTTCTAGCAATATAATGACATGCTATGACCACAATTCTTATTGAGCATAGTAACTCTTCTTGAAGCATATAGTTATAATGGTAAAACTCAAATTGACTTGTTGTTCTTAGTTATTTTTGTAGTTCTTTTTCTTTGTAGTTTATGAATAGTCATTTGATGTCCCTCATCATGATGTACCATTTCCTTTTTGATATTTTCTCATTCCATTTTCTCTTCCATCTTTTGGAAAGGTTCTCAAATGGAAAGAGCAGTATGGTGGTACCATAGTGAATCAATTGCGCCGGCTTGGGGCCTCACTTGATTGGTCTCGCGAGGTAACATTTCTATTTCTTTTTTTGAATCAACATTTCTATTTCTTCCAGTTAGGAAAAACCATTGCTCTTGAGCCATGCATAGTTTTGTAATTCGAACTCTGACTGGTAACTGAATCTCAACCTGGCATCAGGCTTTTACAATGGATGAGCAAATGTCAAATGCTGTAACTGAAGCTTTTGTAAGGCTACACAAGGAAGGCCTGATATATAGGTAAGGTACCTCACCCTTTGTGTTTTGAGTGTTAACATGGAAATTTTTCACCTATCGATGTAATTCGAACTCTGACTAGTAACTGAATCTCAACCTGGCATCAGGCTTTTACAATGGATGAGCAAATGTCAAATGCTGTAACTGAAGCTTTTGTAAGGTTACACAAGGAAGGCCTGATAGATAGGTAAGTTACCTCACCCCTTGTGTTTTGAGTGTTAACATGGAAAATTTTCACCTATCGATGTTGCTATGATGTTTTGCTTGTTTATTTGTACATTCCTGATTTTCAGTTGCCAGCCTAGTTTTTCACATGTGGATGATTTTTTCCTTTGCAGAGATTATCACCTTGTGAATTGGGACTGCACACTTCGAACTTCAATTTCTGACATAGAGGTTTGTGTAACTTTTTATTGTTTATTATAGACAAATTAAATCTACACATACATGACTAAGATGTTTTTCTTTGTTGGAAAATGCTGTTTTTTTCAGGTTGATCGTATTGATCTTAAAGAAGAAACAATGTTAGAGATCCCTGGTTATGCTACTCCTGTACAGTTTGGTGTGTTGATATCTTTTGCCTATCCTCTTGAAGAAGGACTAGGTGAGATTGTTGTTGCAACAACTCGAATTGAAACAATGCTCGGTGATACAGCAATAGCTGTTCATCCTGAGGATAAAAGGTATCAGCATCTGCATGGACGGTATGCAGTCCACCCTTTCAATGGCCGAAAACTCAAAATAATCTGTGATGCTGAGATAGTTGATCCCACTTTTGGTACCGGGGCTGTCAAGGTAGGAGCTAATGCCTTGTGCTACTTGTTTATCTCTGCCTAGTGCTACTTGTTTCTCTCTCTTATTTCACATAGTTGGACCTTGCTCACTCGCTATCTCCACTTGACTTTTATTGTTGTCTGCTGGTCTTTTATGCAGATTACACCTGCCCATGACCCAAATGACTTTGAGGTTGGAAGACGGAATAACCTTCAGTTCATCAATATCTTCACAGATGATGGGAAAATAAACAGCAATGGAGGTGCACAATTTGAAGGAATGCCAAGATTAACTGCTCGAGTTTGCATTATTGAGGCACTGAAGGCAAAGGTATTACTGGAATTGTTTAATCATACTATTGATTAAACAAAAATTTCTATGCCATCATAATCTCTTAAAGATAGTTACTGCGTATCGAAGGCAAAGATATGCATTATAATGTACAGCATGCATGCAAAACTTTAACAGAGCTCTATTAAAACTATAACTTGCATCATGTCATGCCTTTGGGATTGTGTAATGGGCATTCATAATTAGGATCTATGCTGCCCGGATACGGGGATTCCGACACAGATACGGCGACACGGGGATACGGCAATTTGGGGAATAAATGTAACATACTAGCATCTAATAGACTAACATGTCTTGAAGGTGAGCACTGAGCAGCGAGTATATACATTTAAAAACCAGCCAATCATCTTCATTCTTCATACAATCTTCATATAATATAATCTTCACCATGGCATTGGGAGCCCACAGTGAGGTGGAGTGGCGGCGCTGGCAGCAGGCGAGGCGGCGGCGCTGAGGTGGGACTGGCGGCACTGGGAGCAGGCGAGGCGGCGGCGCTAAGAGCAGGCGAGGCAGCGGCGGCTGGGAGGAGGAGGAGGAGCGACGCGGACGCAGAGGCCGAGCAGATCTGGTCGCGACCGGCCGGATCCCGGCATAGTGGCGTGGCCGAGCAGCTTTGGTCAGCAAGATCCCGGCGGTGGCAGCGTGGCCTGGTGTGGTCAGGCGGGATCCCGGCGGCGGCGTGACCTGGTTAGGCGGCGTCGTTGTGTGGAGAGATAGGGTTTTGACTTTTGAGGCGTTGGGGTCTTTGTGGGCTGGGCCTATTGGTTTGGTCTGGGAAGTATCGGAGAGGTATCACGCAAGTATCGGGCAGTATCCGAAGTATCACGTGAGTTTCGGACGAAGTGTCAGACACGCCTTGCCTGGGATCCGTGTCGGACACGTATCCGTATCCGAGAGGTATCGGGACACCCTTTTTTTGAAGTATCGGCGCATCATAGGTTAGGATATTAAGAGAATCTCATGTTTTAGTGGGATCTTGCATATCTGTGGAAGTGATAAACTTTACCCTTAAATGATGATTGTTTTGTTTTTCCTCTGTGTGTGTGGTGGGTATGGGGTTGGGGGTCTTTGCCGCCTTTTTTGTGTCATAGATTTTGTTCTAAGTAGTTCTGGACTTCTGACGATGTTTGATTATGCTAATTAAGGGCTTGTACAAGGGTACAAAGAAGACTGAAATGAGTTTGGGCATTTGTTCAAGAACTAACGACGTAGTGGAGCCTATGATGAAATCCCCCCAGTGGTTTGTAAATTGCAACACCATGGCCAAGGTAGGCCTTGATGCTCTAAGGTCTAAGAAGATTGAGATCATTCCCCAGCGGTACGAACAAGACTGGTATAGGTATATTTATTCTTTTTTACATACTTGATATATTTGTCGTATCTTTTAGAAATTCATGTCATTTATCAAATCAATGAAATAAACAGAAAAAAATGATAGAACAATTGCTTCTGTCATTGCAGATGGCTTGAAAATATACGTGATTGGTGTGTTTCAAGGTGGCATTGGTGGGGACACCGTGTACCTGCTTGGTATGTGACACTAGAAGATGACCAGGAGAAAACTCTAGGTTCCGACAATGACCGTTGGATAGTCGCAAAAAATGAAAGTGCTGCAAACCTTGAGGCACAGAAAAAGTATCCAGGAAAGAAATTCCTGCTAAATCAGGATCCTGATGTGCTAGACCCATGGTTTTCATCTGCTCTCTTCCCCTTAACAATACTTGGTTGGCCAGATGATTCTGCTGACCTCCGTGCTTTCTATCCTACTTCGGTACTAGAAACTGGACTTGATATTCCCTTCTTTTGGGTAGCACGGATGGTGATGTTGGGAACACAACTTGGTGGTGATGTGCCGTTTCGGAAGGTATAGCACAAATCCCCCATTCGATGCCATAAAACTATATCTTACGATTGTAGTGATCTAATATATGCATTTCATGTTGGGTATTCTTGTTTGGAGCCTATCATTGTCTTCTATATCCCCTTAAAATGGTTAAATTTTGCTTTGCTGAACACTAAAATCTAAGCAAGAAGAGACTGATTGAAACATCTAGGAATCACCGTCAAAAGACGCATGTGTTCTGGTGTTTCCGAATACACCATGCACCAAGAAATGATCAATAAATTGTGCCCTTTCGTGTGGTCAACTATAGGACCGCTGCTTGCATGCTGCCACCATTCCATGGAGGACCCAATGATTCGAGTTGGTGGGTGATGATGCACCCCTGGCAGTGATAGCTAGGGGTAGGCATTTGGTCTGGCCGAGTAATTCGGTCGGTCATTGGAAAATTTTGGTCATCTGAAACTCGAGACTGAAATACATTGCAAAATATTTAAGACCGAATAATTCGGTCATTTCGGTTCGGTCTTTGGTCATGACCAAAATTAGTGACCAAATTTAGGAGATCCAAAAAACATACAAATCAACCCGCCATCGGCTCGTCACCATCGCCCATTGGAATGGTGGAGTGGAGGAGCCTGCCGGAGTGGTTGAGGTCGAGGGGAGGGCGAAGGCGCCACCACCACTTGCTAGGCGCCATCGAAGTGGAGTGGAGGAGCCCGCCGGAGTGGTTGAGGCCGGAGGGAGGGAGGCAGGGGACGGGAGGAGTGCGGCGGTGACGGCGGCGGTGTCCCGCACAGTGGCATGGTGGAGCGGGGGGACGGCATGGTGACGGGGCGGGAAGGCGCGGTGGTGCTGCAAGGCCTTGCGGTGGTACGGCTAAGTCATCTGTGTGGCTGGGGGATGGGGATGGCTGAGTGGGAGAAGGGGAGTTAGGGTTTTGCTCATTTTTGGGCTAGTGTGCTGGGCTATATAAGTCACACAGGCTGTTATTGGGCTTCTTGCAAAATTTTGGTTTATTCGGTTTGTTCAGTTAACCGAGGTCAATGGGTGAATTGATCGTATTAAATTTGGTTAGTCCGAATTTGTGACTGAAATTTCAGTTTCGGTTTTTCGGATGCTGAATGGTCTCTTCCTGCGGATCACACAAAGGACCCCCCAGGCGCTGTGCAAGTCTATCTGCCATCCAGCATCTATTATGAGCTGCTAGCCACCGAAAAAAATTTGCACTACAACGGTGCCCAGCTCTTCTGATGACGACGCCAAGGCTCAAAACTGATGCTACCAACAGAAGCAAACTGTAGGCCAATTTAGCATAGTATGACCAGATGTTGAGTGGATCCAAACGTGTTCATCCTGCGTCTCCGGCTGCAGGATTTCCCAAAGTTGTAAATATTCAACCTGCTTAGGGATGGATGGAGAGATCCCTTTATGTCCTGAACCAGTGTTCATGAAGGGGTTGCTGAACCATACTTCGTTTCCTACAGCACTTGGTGACTAAGGCCCAGCAAATTACGAGCAAGATCAGCTAGCAACGTTTCATTAGTTGTTGTGTTTACATCCACCGAGAGAAGCTAGTAAAAAGTGTTTGTGCATGTGTATTAAACACTGAGAGATCAGGGGATGCACAGTGAAATCAGATAAAATACCGGTTCCCATCTGAATGAACTCTGTATCTTGGTATTGTTTATTGCATATTACTCGCATTTTTGCTCACACCATCCTTCAGAGTGTGGTGCTGCTTGATTGAGTTTGTCCTTTTATTTCTGTTAGTGTAAATGCATAATGCCACCACCTTTCCTTCTGTTTCTGGCTGTAAATAATATATTTGTGAGTTCTTAACTCAGTAAATTAAACATATGGTAAGGGGTTACTAGATATTAACTGACACCAGGTAAGGCAGTCTAGTAGAATGTATGTGTTATCTTTTGCGCCATAAATAATTACCACCTTTTTCTTAGGTTTATTTGCATCCTATTATCTGCAACACACATGGCCGAAAAATGTGTAAGTCATTTGGTAATGTCATTGATCCTCTCGAGGTGATAAATGGCGTGACACTCGAGGGTCTTGTAAAACATCTGGAAGATGGTAATCTGGTTCCAAATGAATTATTAAACATTGCAAAAGAATGGAAGCTGAAAGATTACGCTGATGGCATTGCTGAATGTGGGACTGATGCCCTCCGCTTTGCACTGATTTCTTGCACTTCTCAGGTTTGTAGTCACATTTTCATTTTAGTTTTGCTGCATTATACTTGCTGTTCAGGTTTTATACCAATCTCCTTTTCTCTCAGTCTGACAGGATAAACCTCGATATCAAGAGATTGGTTGGATACCGACAATGGTGCAATAAATTGTGGAATGCCATTCGTTTTGCCATGGGCAAGTTTGGTGATCATTACAGTCCACCTGCAACTGTTGACGTGTCTCTCATGCCACCAATCTGCAAGTGGATACTCTCAGTACTAAACAAGGCTACTGGCAAAACTGTTACCTCTTTAGAAGCATACAAATTCTCTGATGCAACATCTGCTATATACTCTTGGTGGCAATACCAGCTATGTGATGTATTTATAGAAGCTATAAAATCTTACTTCTTCAACGACCTTCGAGAATCCGAATCAGCAAGAGCCGCGTCCAGAGATACTCTATGGGTTTGCCTGGACACTGGTTTGCGCCTGCTCCACCCATTCATGCCTTACTTAACAGAAGAGCTCTGGCAGCGTCTTCCACAGCCCAAATATTCTTGTAGACAAGATTCAATTATGATTTCGGAATATCCATCTCTTGTCGAGGTAATATCTGTTTCCTAAATAGGACTGCTATTCAGAGAACTTAGTCTTTGAGGACTTCTTTACTCATGGAAAAAAAAATTTCTTTATGACAGGAATGGACTAATGACAATCTTGAAAATGAAATGGACATTGTCTTAGATGCCGTGAACAAAATAAGGTCTCTGAAGCCACCGACAGAAAGAAATGAAAGGTGTGTGTATGGTCATCTGGTTTCTTTGTTTGGTATTTGCTTGCTTTATTGGTCTGGTTAACAAGGCTGTCTTGCAAAATGTAATATCCTATAGCTTATCCTTTTGCTCTGAACAGGTGGCCTGCTTTTGCACTGTGCCGAGGACAAGATATCACTGCCACTATCCAATGCCATCAATCGCTAATTGTTTCTCTTTCTTCCGTATCACTTGAGGTTCTGCCTTACATTTCTGTATGATTGTTTACATTTTCTTTTACATTTTTAATGGTTTTTTCCTTGAGCGGTCTGCAATTAGTTTTCTCTTTTATGGATGGAAATTTACGCTCAAACCTGAATGGATCTTGATTGCATAAAATAACGTTTTTTACCGGTTGACTCCCGCCAAATAATGTCCTCTTGGTTTTCTTCAGCTTTACACATTTATATGCTGTATAGTTACAATGTTTTGAAAATCAAGCTAAGTTGAAGGGCTTTAAACAAAATTGCTGATCTGGTACTGGGAATTATTCAGATCCTGACAGATAATGACGAAACTCCAGCTGATTGTGCAATTGCTGCTGTTAACAAAGATTTGTCGGTGTACCTTAAGCTTCAAGGAGCCCTAAATGCAGAAGCTGAGCGTGAAAAGCTAAGGAAGAAAGAGAGATGGAATTCAAAAGTAAGTGTGCTTATATTTTCTTGTCCTTAAATTTTGTAATGATCCGGACATATTTCTCTGTTATTCCCAAATATCAGTAGCATGGTCTCTTATCATACAATTCAGGCTACAACATGCTCTGGCACAGAAGATGGATGCTTCTGGTTATCGCAAGAAGGCACCTCAAAGTGTCCAGGAAGAGGACATGAGAAAGCTCACTGCTTTGTTGGAACAACTGGAGGTCATAAGTGAAGCTGAGAAGAAATTAGATGCCAGAACCGACAATAATTGACTCTCTGATGATCATGCTGCTAAATAGTTGGTAGCAGCCGCAATTACAGCTGCAATAGCGGTAGCAGGGTGCTGATGAAAATCCGCTACCACCCCGCTATATGCTATTTAGTACCTTGCTAATGATCCCTGTCTATAAGATATCTTGTGTGGAAGCTGATCCCACATTTTTTTTTTTTTGAAAGCAAAGTTATCTGTATGCCGACCGTCAGTACAGAATGGCATTTTTGTGTCCGATCTTTTTTGGGACGACTTTACTATCCAAAATAATACGCTTTGTTCGTGTAACACTCTAAACATGAGCCCGGGTTGTCTGGATCATTTGACTCATTTGACTCATTTGGGCGTTGGCACGGACGTTTGGGCGAGTATGCGAGAGGTTGATGCATGAGCCAACGTTTCATTTACGTTTGGCAAAGTGAACGACGGCTGGTCTTGCGTCGTGTGGATACTGTTGCACTTCCTGACAGCGTGTAAATCTATTTTAATTAATAGCTTTGTTCTTGGTCATTGAACACGCTCCCTGCTGTAAACTGTCTACTCAGCCATTGAAGACGCTCTCTGCTTTGGACTCGAACGTGGAGTTTCCGTGGAGACGCACATGCAAAAGTGTGAGCTCATTGGAGTATATCATATAATTATTTATGCAATGCTAAATCCTCGATCACTGGTCCAAAATTTTCATTATGGCTATATTATTTCTTTTTAAAATTTATTAACGTTTTGTTTTTTTTACCTTTTTCTTTCCTACGCCCTTTGCAGCCACAGGATACCCATGATTCCTTCGCAAAACACTGACGCTGCCCATAACAGCTCTGTAAAACACCCATGATATCCATGATACCTCCATGAAATATCGACGATACATATAATACCTCTATCTCTATGAAATACCAACGGTGCCCATGATACCTAAATAAAACATCTATGATACTTATGATACCTCGATGAAACATCAATGATACCTCTACAATACCTCAGTGACACCATGATGATACGTTGAGGTTATGAGGTACTATAGATGTGTGAATCATTTTTTTTAAACAAAATGGGGCAGGCGCTCTGCCATTTCATTAAGAAGAAGAGGATTCTCCGACACAGGGGGCGAGCGCGGGCAACCTGGGCGGCGACTAGGGTTTCCCTAGCCGTCTCCGCCGCCGCCGCCGTCGGCGGCTGCTCCCGCCGCCAGGCCTTCTCCTCCACGCTCCTGTCTCCCTCCCAACCCCCGGGTCTTCCCCTTCCTCCCTGCCCCGAGCCTCCTCCCCGCCCTTGCCGCCCTCCGGCGGCGGCGGCGGCCTCCGGCCGGCCGCGCCGCCGCCGGCGGGCCTTTCGCGCTCCCGCTGGCGCCCCTCCACCCCAGCCCCTCCACCGGTGTGGAGTAGTGAGGCGGGTCCCGAGGCGGCGGCGGCTGGGCGGCGCTCCTCGGCGGCGGCAGGCGGGTCTGCCCTCACGGCCTCTCTCTGCACCGTTTCGTAGAGGCGGCGACATCCTGCCCGTCCGCGTGGGCGGCGGCGGCGTCGGCGGTTAGCGGCTCCTTGCGCACCCTCCTCCTCGTTGCCTCCCCCCACCTTGACGTGCCGGCGTTGCTCCTAGGCGCGGCGGCATCGGGGATTCCCTGCTGATGTGCTCGACGGCGGGACTTCTTCTTGGCGGTCTTCTCTGGCTCCAATTGCGGCGGCGGAAAGTGCCTCTCACCTCTGCTGCGGCGGCTCGGATCTGGATCTGCGGCGACCATTGTTTGCTGCAGCGCGGCTCTTGGTGGGGGTTTTTGGGTGAAAGCCCCGCCCATCCTTCTGGGCTGGTGATGGCGTCGCCGTTTGGCGTCGTTTTTCTTCCTGGAGGCATCACCATGCTACCCCCTCCCAATGCCCTGAGTGCTGATGGCATCATCTTTCTGTGTTGCTTGTTGTTGCTTCCCGCGCGGCGGTGGCGGCTCCTTGCCAAGCATCCTGCGTGACGATGGCATTGGTCTTTGTCACGCCTCCAGCGTTCTTCGAAGCTCCAGGCGTGGCGGTGGCGCTGGTCGTGCATCCCATGCCGCGGTGGCGTCTTTGAGGCCTAAGCATCCCAGGATTTTGGTGGCGGCGCCAACAAGAATTCCTTCAATTCTACACTTTGCATCCCGTGCGGTGGTGGCGGCTGGCGGCCGAGCTTCAAGTTCGTGCTGTTGTAGGTGGGCCTGGCGTCAATCTCTCAGGCTTGCATCCTATGAGGTGGTGGCGTCTAGTTTGCGTGTTGTCTTCGGCCTCTTGGTCATGCAACCCTCGTGGTGGTGACGGCTCATCGTGCATCCCGCATGGCGGTGGCCTGTGATGGTGACGATGCTCCATGCATCCCGCAAGGTGGTGATGCCTCAGTTGGCTCTAGACACCTTGCTCTCTGGCCGTGCATCCCTTGTGGTGGTGGGGTTTAGAGGTTGCCTTGGGCCTGCCTTCGGTGATGCGTCTTCCTTTGTAACGTTCATCGTGCATCCCGTGCGTGGGTCGTGTCCGGCGTCATGGTGGTGGTAGGCGGCTCCTTGCATTGCCTAGGTGGTGGCGGTCCGTTTTTTCGGCCATGCATCCCTTTCGGTTTTGCTAGTAGCTGCCTTTCTTTCTTGGTGTTGTATTATTTCTTTCTTCTTAATGAAATGGCAGAGCGTCTGTCCCATTCATTCAAAAAAATTAAGAAGAATAGAACTGAACACTGTACAAAGACCTAGCCACGGCTAGGAAAACAAAACTGAATTACATTGGGGCAGTAAGGAGCCCCATGCTCCATCCCCTCACATCCTTCAAAATTCTATCAACCAGCGTCCTAGAGGGAAGATTCTTATGCTGAAAAATACGTCTATTTCTTTCCTTCCAAAGATTTCAAATAGTAAAAATTAAGAGACCATTTAGGACCTCTTGGAAAATAGTGAATTATTATACTTTGAAAATCTCTTGGTGTGTAAGGATTTGGTACACCGGATTACTCGTAAAAAAAATGCACTTAAGTACTTAACAGAAATATTATAAAAGATCAAGGGAGAGAAGAGGAGTCAGCCCAACAAAAAGGAGCCTAACTTCTGTCCTCTCCCTCCGCATGTCCGCCAGCCCAACTAGGATGGCCCAACCAGTACAGCTAGCATTCATCGCAGCTAAAGCATATGCGCAAGGCGGACAAGCGGAGCCACGCACATAAGGAGGCGCGATCCTCGCTCACGTGGTGGGCAGGAGCCGTGTGTCATGAGTGACTCTCTCTCCTACAAATGGTTCTTGACTTTTTTTTTTTTTTGAAAGGAAAGGCAGAAGAGCTGCCGTCCATTCATTGATAGAAGAAGAATGGTGCGATGCATCAAATTTACAAGAGATACAACGCAGAGATACAACACAGCAAGGCTGCTGCACACCCCAGCCAAACGGCCGCACTCACACGCGCAAGGCCAAGACCTTGCGGCGACACACAATTAGAAGGGAAGGGAAAGGAAACAACACCGGCCACGCCGGACGCACTACCAACGCACATAACGACGGACGACTCCGAATTATCAAACCTAGTATACAACCAAGAAGTGCAGCAGTGACTAACACGACGCCTCCAACAAGGTAACGACAGGTAAGACCCGCCGCTGTCGTGCGACCACCAGGGTTTTCACCCGAAATGAGGGAAGGGGCTGTAAGATGATGCCTCCAACGAGGAAAACGTCACCAAAGTTGACGCCACCATCCGCCTAGGAATGGTTAGGGCTTTCGCCCAAGCCCCTCCCCCCACCAATGCACAAAGCGGCTGCCACAGAAGACCACCAACCGAGTCGCAGACTGAAGCCGCAGGGCCGAAGAGCACACACGAAGATCCGCCACTTAACATTGAAGACGCCGTCCATACCAACAAGCACCCCATAGCATAAGGAGGTCCAAGACGACGAGTACGGGACCAAGCCAAGCAACGAAGAACCGCAGACACTCCCGGAGAGGACGTCAGCCAAAGTCGATGAGCGGGGCAACGAGGGCACCACGAAGCCGAAGAAGTAGGCCACCCGACCCCGCCACCCGTCAAGGAAGACGCCGCCACCACCATCTAGCACCTCGCAGAGAGGGGAGGGAAAGATAACGAAAGCGGGACCTCGCCAGGTGGAGGAGAGCCGATCCCCATGACCTAGCAAGGAAGAGGCCGCCACCGCGAACGTGCACCTCACAGGGAGGGGAGGGCAGAACGATGGTAGACGGGACCTCGCCAGAGAAAAGGAGCACGGTGGATACGCTACTGCCGAAGGCATAGTGGACGCCACAACCCCGGAGTTGACTTTCGGCAAAGCAGCGGCAACGAAGACGTCGGGGTACGCCCCTGGAGTTCACAAGCTCCGACCACGCCAACGGCAGGGGCGATGCTAGATCCGGGCCTCCTGCCGACAGATCTAGCTAGCACCGTCGACGTGGACCCCCTCGAGTGGCCTACCAACAAGGCGAGCACGAGGGGAGGGGTAGGATGGAGAGGTAGCCGGCGAAGAGGAAGGACGAGGAGACCCTCTGGTGGCCACCACTGAGGAAAGGGAGGGGAGGCGCCGGATCTGGGGGAGGGAGGACGCCGCCGACGAAGTGGGAGGCCGGGGAGAACCTTCGTCGGCCGGATCTGGAGAGGGGGGACCACCACCAGCGCTGGCCGGGTTCCGCGAAGCAGCCGCCACCGGGCCGTGGTCTTGGTCGGGAACTGCCACCAACGAGGGGAGGAGGGAGGAGGGAGGAGGAAGGGGGAAGGGAAACACGGGAGAGGAGGGGGGCCGCCATCCCGCCGGCCAGCAGCGGCGCGAGGGTTTGGTGCCGCGCCGTCACCGCCGTCATGCAGACTGTGC